>JANHFX010017926.1:0-26895 GCA_027560015.1 Chloroceryle amazona | reverse complement strand
CTGCTACTGAAGAATGAGCAAAGGCTCTTGAGCAGGCACAGTTCCCTGGCATGGTTTCTGTAGGAAAAAAAATAAAAAAGTGAGAAGGGAAGTATTCAGGACTTCCTGTGAGTTTGGTTTGTTTTTTTTTGGAAGCTGATGACAATCACTTGAGATAGCTAGATAGCTCTTCCACAGCAATTTTCCCTGCAGATGTCTGCTGCTCTCCAGAAGAGATCCCAGGCTCTGCCTCATCAGTGCTACCCCTTGTCACTCCCAGGACATTCCCAGAGGTGATATCACTGAATGAAGTCCCCTGCTCACAGCCATGTGCCGTGGTTATGCAGCAGTAAAACAACTAAGGCCTCTGGGCACTGCCCTGCCCTCCTAACAGGAGGGTGAGTGATCCTTCAGGAGGGTGTGGAGGAAGCAGATGTTGTCAGAAATCTGTTAGCAGCTCCTTTTGGGCAAGAGAAGTTTCTGCCTGCACCCATTTAAGATGACAGGGTGTTCTGATGGTGATGCTTGCAGGCTGCCTCCTGTCCTCATCTCAACAATGCTGATGTCGCAGACATGCAGCTTCAGTCTTCATGTTGTGATGCTGCAGGGGGAACATGATGTCACAGCACTTGCTTTGACCTTGGAAGTCTGAGCCCGTGGCAGAGCCCTCCTGAGCTGGTGGCTGCATCTTCCCTGAGTGCTCCCAGGACTGGGATTTATTCAAGATTCCCTGAAGTGATGCCATTTGCTCCAAACCGTCACATTTACCCTCACTGTAGATACTACCAGAGCCTTTCTGCTCTCCAGAACCCATTTTCTTACCTGCTGGAATTTCTGCAATGGCAGATGGGACATGGAAGTTTCAAAGTCCTCAGATCCATAAACACGGAGAGAGTAATAACTCTTTGGAGGGCATTGTGGCACAGCATCAGAGTTACCTGGTCCCTGGCCCCAGGGCAGGCAAAGTTTCTGCTTCCAGCAGAGAGACAGGTAATGACATTGGATGGTGGCCATATTTAGGAAGCCTACAGAGTGCACATGGAAGCATGTCATCCCATGGGCTGATCCATCTCTGACATGCAGGTGGCAGAGCTGGAGCAGGAAGGCAGCATGTGACGACATCTAACTCCACACCTAGACCATGGTGTGCCAGGAGTGCCAGGAACCAGGGGACAAATGGTCTTTAAGTAATGTGTGGAAGGGGAGATCTGGGGCTGCAGCGAGAGTGATCCATCTCACCTGGCTGTTCCCCCTTCTTTGCTGAAGCTGGTTCCAGAGTTTCCTGCCTGTGTGTGTGTGTAGCTGTCCACATGCTGCACAGCCATGGACTAACCAGGCCACACGAGCACAGGGAGGCCAACTGGTATATCCACTGTACCAGATGGAGACAAACTGAAGCTCTGGGCAAAAAGACCTCTGAGGAAGGAGCCACAGCTCATGTTACTCCCTGGTACTGCCATGAGCTGGAAAGCCTCTGGGACTCCATCTAACAATGATTTGGGCTCTGCTTCCCAGATTTCCCACTGCAAGGTGGAAGCAGCCTTGATAGCTTGCTGAGCAGGACTGGGAGCTGAGGGATGCAAGCCATTGTCCTGTTTCCTGTCTCAGTATTACAAACATTTGTTGAGGGATCTGTCAGTAGATAATTCTTTCTTCCCTGATGAGGAAACAAAACTCAGTTTTGAAAAAGTCAAATATTTCAAAGGATGTTTTCTCTCTGCCCAGCTTCAGGGACTGTGAATATGAAGAGTTTAATCTGGTAGTCTTAAACTGGGACACTCTAAATGCTTAGGCAGCTTCCCATGGCAGTGCAAGTCAAGGGGTAGAACCAAAGCTTTCTGGCTGCACAACCCTTTCCCCTGGCTTCACTGTTGGGTAGGCACTTCTGCAGAGGTCTGGGATGGATGGCTGAGGTCATGCAGTGTGCAATTGACATATTTGTATAGCTCCAGATCTGGCTTAATGCTGTGTTTGTAGGTTTCATGTTGCTTACCAGGCAACAGGCTTGACTTGTGTCATCTACAGCAACCTCAAAGAGACGTGCTGTCGTGCTGTGGTCGCAGTGCTTTCTCAGGCACCTAAAGAGTTGCTGGATCTGATGAGCTGAGCACCATGGAGCCTTGCCCAAGGAGGAGCACCTTTTCTTGCCTTTTCCATGGGCCCTTCTCCTACTTCCCCAGCATGCTGACACCCAGTTTGCAGACCCTCTTTCCCAGAGAATATCGACCTCTGCTTCCAAGTTTCCTCCTGAAAGCAGCTATCAAATCCCTTTTATCAGAAAAACTGTACATGGTGTTGTTAACTTTGTTCTCCACTTTCCATCAAGAAAGCCCTGCCTGAGGCCCCAGCCTGAGCCCCTCCAACACCTGATAAGTATCCAGGGGTTCCTGTGTAACCCAGCCTTTGTATCCTCTTCCTAGGTAAATCCCCTCTTTCCACTCCACCCTGCAGTTGATCTCCTTACAGCTCAGCCTTGCCCAGGTCAACAGCCTGACCTCCCCAGAAAATGAACATTTTGCCCTAAGCATTGATGCAGCTCCAAGCCATCATCTGCCCTGCTGTCTTTCTGCTTCTTATTGCACAGGCATGGGGAGATGATGGAGAGGAAAGGGTGAGTCCTGTCAGCTACCACCATGGCCCAGATCACATCTCAGCCCATATGGTACTCACTAGCCTGCAGTCATGGTGCTCTGCTTTTCTTCCCAACGCCTGCAATCCATGTTACACTGAAGAAAGGAGCTCTTTGCAAAGCAGGAAAGAAATGAGAGTAGGGAGAGAGGAGAAAGACTAGATGAGAAGAAATCTTCTAGACCTTCTTACATACACAGATTATGTTCCCACATGAGGAAAAGGGGAAACTAAACCTCATTTTCAAAAAAGGGATGAAGGATGAACCAGGGAACTACAGGCCAGTAAGCCCGTAGTTCTGTGCCTAGTAAGATCATGGAGCAGATCCTCCCGGAGGCAATGCTAAGGCAGAAGAATAATGAAGAGGTGATTGGGTACAATCAACAGAGCTTCACCAAGGGCAAATCATGCCTGACAAACCTGGTGGGCTTCTATGAGAAGGTCGCAACATTGATAGACAAAGGAAGAGTAACCAATGTCATTTACCTGAACCTGTGATGTCATTTACCTGGACCTGAGCAAAGTCTTTGGCACTGTCCCACACGACATCCTGGTCTCCAAGCTGGTAAAATATGGGTTTGATGGATGGACATTTTGGTAGATAAAGAACTGGCTTCATGGCTGCACCCAAAGAGTGGCTGTCAATGAGTCCATGTCCAAGTGGAGGACAGTGACAAGTGGAGTCCCTCAAGGATCAGTACTGGGACCAGTCTTGTTTAACATCTTTGTCGGAGACATGGAGAGTGGCATTGAGTGCACCCTCAGCAAGTTTGCCGACAACACCAAGCTGTGTGGGGCAGTTGACTCGCTGGAGGGTAGGGAAGCCATCCAGAGGAACCTTGACAGGTTGGAGAGGTGGGCCTATGCTAATCTCATGAAGTCTAACAAGTGCAAGGACGTCCATCTGGGTCCTAGTCACTGATATAGGCTGGGCAGTGACTGGCTTGAGAGCAGCCCTGAAGAAAAGGACTTGGGGGTACTGGTGGATGAGAAGCTCAACATGAGCCGTCAGTGTGCTCTTGAAGCCCAGAAAATCAGTCGTATCCTGGGCTGCATCAAGAGAAATGTGGCCAGCAGGTCAAGGGAGGTGATTCTCCGCCTGTACACCAGTCTCATGAGACCCCACCTGGAGTATTGCATCCACTTCTGGAGCCCCTATTACACGAAAGATATGCTGGAACATGTCCAAAGAAAGGCCACGAGAGTGATCAGCAGGATGGAGCACCTCTCCTGTGAGGACAGAGAGAGTTGGGGTTGTTCATTCTGTAAAAGAAAAGGCTCCAAGGAGACCTTACTGTGGCCAGCCAGTATCTTAAGGGGGCCTACAAGAAAGCTGGTGAGGGACTTTTAAAGATGTCAGGTAGTGGTAGGACTAGAGGGAATGGATCAAAACTAGAGGTGGGTAGACTCAGATTAGGCCTTAGGAAGAAGTTCTTTACCATGAGGGTGGTGAGACACTGGAACAGGTTGCTCAGAGAGCTGGTGGAAGACCTGTCCCTGGAAGTTTTTAAGGCCAAGCTGGATGGGGCTCTGAGCAATCTGATCTAGTGGGAGGTGTCCCTGCCCATGGCAGGGGGGTTGGAACTAGGTGATCTTTAAGGTCCCTTCCAACCCTAACAATTCCGTGATTCTATGATTCTATGAATTTTTGTCTTAAGCATCATTCATAGTGTGACTTGCAAATGCTTCTCTTAGTCCATATCAGGCTCCTGTCTCCAAAGAGTCTGGGGAATTGGCGCCTGCGCAGACATCTCAGCAGTTGTGTCCTGGATCAAACTGTACTCATGGTTACTATAACTCTCCTTATCCATTTTTAGCATTGCATGAATTGTTCAATGGCTGCAGTGTTCTACCCCAGAGCAGCTGTGTTTTGGTGGTGGTCATTAAAGATTTAAAGCGGTATTTTTTTCATGTGTTTTTCAATTCTTTGTAAGATGCCATGTTCATTCACTGTTTGTCATGTTCTGCCATGCTAACGTGTCTAAGCCCCTGGCCACGGTACCTTGCCAAGCTGCGCTGTATTCTGGGGAAGCAGTGAGGCATCACAGCCCCAGCACCATGAAGCTACAGCATGGGAGGGATTGTCTCAACCAAATTATGGTGCTTTCATCACTCTTTATTACTGCCTGATCCAGACTTTGCATTCTGGTCAGGAGCTAATGAATCATGATTCATTGCTTCACTTAGAAAATGAAAAAGGTCTAGGAAAGAAGAAATAGGAATGTGAGTCTCTCCTCACATTTGCCATCTCAGGCAGCATTGGTGCAAAGTCCTTCTTGGGTAGAATGGAAAATCTGGGGCTTTGCCACAGCTCCAGTGTTTTGGAGGGACGAGCACTGGAGGACCCTCATTACTGGATGTCAGGACTGTAGGCATCCCTCACAACATCCCTCCTGGGGAAGATTTGGGAGGAGGAGGGAGAAATGATGTCAGACTTTCAATGAACTTTCCTTGATGGAAAAGGCAAAGCAATTACATTAGCCCTTGGAATCATGCTCCTGCTCATCAGGGTGCAGGGCCTTCTCTTTCAAATGCAGATGAAAGCACCACCTGGTGCCTTTCCTTGGCAGCATTTTAGGGCTAGTGAATGTGGTGAGGAGAGGGCTGTCCTTAGAGATACATGCCCACTTCTCTGCAGGCTGCCAGGGCACCTTCTTGGCTTTTGGGGTACAGCAGAGAAGAAAACAATGTGGGGTTGCTCTGCTTGAGAGCAACTAGGAAACATCTGTGTTCAGCGCATTCCAGCACTGGGGCCCTCCACAGACTCCTCAGGTCTTGTAGCCCTATGGCTGAGCTAAGGGGAATGATACCTGGTTTGCTTACAAGGCCCTCTCAGTTTTATAGATGACAAGTAGCCTTGGCCAAGTAAAGCAGAAATGTCCCAGAAAAGTGGTAGCCCAGGCCAGGTCTGAACATGGAGTGGTCTGAACTTGGTAAATGCATTGGTCTGATGTCATATGGTCCATGTAAGACATGTCACCTAGAAGAAGGGTCTGTAGGGCTCCTGGCAGTGATGGCAACAGTGGCCTTGCAGGGTCCTTACAGAGGAGGTCTGACAGCACCTCTGGGACCCCAGTCTGCAAAGCCATGGGTTTGCACAGAAATTGCTTTCAGCCACTGTAACTCATCTGATACCCTGCAGCAAAACTGAGCAAAGAAAACACTGAGCAGATGGGGAATGGGTCTTGGAGCTCTTCTCTCCCCTGTAACAGATGTTGGCTCAGATCTGGGGCAGCCCCTTCCCTTCAAGCATGCTGATTTTACATTTCTGTCCAAAGTTCACTGCTGTATAAACCTTGGAAGAATTAATTTATTTTCCATGACACATGTAGTGCATGGTACTGCCAAGTCTGTTTTCCGCAGACACATGTCCAAAGCCAGGTAGTTGGTCTGGAGTCATTACATGTCACACAGGAGCTTGCCATCTAAAGGACACTTCTTTGCTGTGCACCTGCAGCTGGGTTAGAATCACTGTACCACAAACAGCCATCAGCTGTCTTGAGACCCTGGCCCAGGACCCATGAAACAGGATCACAGCTGAAATGTTTGTGTTTATGATCACCAATCACATCGAGTGCATCCATTATTGAAGAATGTCTATTGGCCAGCTCTTTTCGGCTCACAGCCAGCTGTGCAGTCTAACTTTGTGGGTTTGCAATACTCAATGCACTCAGTGCAGCTTCAGCCTTGCCTTTCATGCCCTTTGCCCAACACCAGAACAGTCCTGTGATTGGCCAAAATATGGGACTGACCCAGCTTTAAAAAAAAGTTTTGGTTGCTCGATACCCCAGTCTAGTTTAGTTCTCCATACCCTCACTCATCATGAAGGAGCAGGGACATAGGACTGTAGAAGAAAAAAGAGCCAACAGTGCCACCACAGCATCACACCAGCTCAGACCCTCCAAGCACAGAGAATCTGCATTACCCTCCTGGCCACACTCCCACCCCTCCAGACACTATATATCAATCATTTTCTCATACAAAATTCAGACATTATTTTCTGTAGCACTTCTCACCCTTTATGTCTCAGCCCTTTATATGAATTTCTTCAAGGAACTGCATTTCTCCAGTCGTATTAATTTTCTTACATTTAAAACTGCAACTGGAGGTGACCTGGGTAAGAGAAACCAGGATAAATACATATGGTGGTTCAAAGAAGGAGAACCCATGTATGGAATTGTAAAATGGTCATATGAAGTAAGGATGTCCTTGTGTCTGGTAGAATTTCCCCACTCTGATTTTGGAGGAGTAACATCTCTTCCTGCAAAGGAAAACACTCCAGAAAAGAGACTGGGAAAGGAAACTGCAAGGAAGAAATTTGTGTCCCATTTAAAGACAAAGACCAGAATTAACAATCAAGTATTTGGCTCTAAGTTTTTTCAATTGTTTCAAAATGGCTGTAGATTCTGCATAAGGATTTTAGACAACATCGGCTCCTGTTTAGGTTGCTCCTCCCTGACTTCCCAGAAGCTAGTGTTTCCCCAGTAAGTTTGCAGCTCGTCTGTTGGTGCAAAGAGAGTCACCTTCCTCAGGGGACATGCTTTGCATCTGGACTGCATACACTGCAGTGTGTCAGCACCATCTGGACAGCTACTTACTACAGCACTGAAGGGGAAAGCAGATGGAGAGTAAAACAGGGAAAAGGGAGAAGAAAAATTATCTTCTCTGCATTGGGAAAATGCCCTGCACACTATTATTGTATCCCGTAAGAACCACTTTACTATTCAGGGAATTTCTCCCCTTCCTCCCAGTTTCTGAGTCTGAAAAACAGTTAAGGGATTTCCCCCAATCTCTGGGGGCCCTTCAGAGTCAACAAGGAGCAAGAGGGATGTCCTCATATCTACAGCTTGACTTGGTGATCTGTTTTGGATCTTGGATGAGAAGCAGCATGGGTTCACATTGTCTGCCTCTGTGGACCTTGAAAGGAGTCCAGACCAGCACAGGGGACACAGCCACATTTGTAGTCTGCCCATGAGATTACTCCGGACAAACATGCTTTCACTTAAATTCAACCCTTAACTTACTGAATGCCCATTTTACAGGTGAGAGCTGTAACAAGGGGCTTGTGCAGGGTGAAGAAAGTGTGGTCAGCATGGATTTGCAACCAGCCTTTTGCAGTCCTATCACCCTTTCACACATTGCTTGACTCTATCTGTAGTTCAACTTTCTTTGTCTTCTGTTTCACATCTTTACTGTCCCTCCTCTCCAGGGACAGCCTTCACAATAAGCAGTGTAAGTGGTTGCTAGAGATCCCATGCTCAGAGATATTCGACCCAAAAGCTACAGACAGGACTGCTTACACATTCAGAAGGATGCACATATACTCCTTTGCTTCATCTGAAATGGTTTTGTCCAGATGGGCACAGACTTTGCTCCAGCTACAGGGTGCTCCTTGAGTGGTTGTTAAACTAGAGTGTTTTGCAGGCTTTCAGAGAACAGGCTTGTAATTCTTGAGGAAACTGTCTGGCTTGGACAAACATAATTTTTCTTTAATGGAAGTTTTGCTCTTGTATCAGCTTCACATGTGGATCATAATTACTGAAGTTAATCAGTCATTTAGCACACCACCCCAGTCCCCCCATCCCTTCCATCAGATGTAAATGTCATTCACCTCTGAAAGGGGCAGCAGTATCCTCATTCCCTTCTCCACCTGCTCAGCCAGCCTCCCACCTTTGTACCACAAGTGAGATCAGGAACCTGCTCTGTCTGAGAACTGTCCCAGAGGAGACAAACAAACACAAAAAGTAGAGAGACTTTTCTGCAAGCTGTCTGTACATTAGTACAGGCAGAAGAGAGGCAGAAGAATCATGACGCTGAGGGCTGAGGATGGAGCAAGACCACCTCCTGCTGTAACATCACACACTTATATCAAATTAACATGACCACAGAACTGCTTTGCTTGACCTTGGTGAGCTTGGTGCAGAAATAAAACACACACACATAAAAAAAAACAACAAACAACCAAACCAAAACCAAACCAAACCAAACCAAACAAACAAAAACAAAAACAAAAAACACAAAAAAACACCCAAACAAACAAACCAACCAACCAGCCCCCCTCAAAACAAAATCCCCCCCCCAAAAAAAACAAGAAAAAAGTTATGTTCCAGTGGCACATCAAGTTTGCTGACATAAATATTCCTATAGAAGGCAATGAGTAAGTAAATAAATAGAAATTTCTTTATCTACAGGAGAATAGTTCATATTGTTATAAATATTACACTGTGCCATATTGCCATGTTTCAATACAGAAAGGTAGTAAATATTGCAAAAGTTAGCAAGGGAGTTTCAGTACTGCCAACCACAAGTGTTAAAGAAACCACAGATGAAATCTGAAAACAAATCTGATGTTGGATTGAAAACCACAGGTTCAAAATAAATAAATGTTGATGTCTTTTATTTGCCTTTTGCCTTCAGGGCTTTTGAGGTACAAAATGCTGTTTCTGCCTCTTCCTTACAAAAAAAGGAGGCAGTGATCTCTCCCTAATGAAAAGACAGATGAAATTCTTCCTTAATCAAATGATTCAAGGTCCTAAGGCATTACAGATTTATGATAAAATACTAAGCTTCTTCTAAAACTGGGACAACTGGACACACACATTTGTTTCAGGGGATGCTCATTCCCTATGGAAGGACGTACCAGGATGCCATAACAAGCAGTGTTACTTTTTAAAGATGTAGAGTAGTTATGACAGTTAGGATTTCCCAAAACAAGACCTGTTGGAGCAACCCAAAATATATTATAAATACTGTAACCTACTGTCAGTATAGAGAGATTAATTATTTAAAGGCTATTCAATATGCCATGCAATGTGGTGCACTGAAATCAAGAAAGGCTTCCTGGACTAGCTGGATTTAACATCTGTATAAGGCAGATACCAGACATGCAGAGAGATCACACTCAGCCTCTGCTTGTGTAGACCTCCACCCTGCTTTCCCCCCAAAAAGAAAGGAAGTTATAAATAAATCCAGATTTTCTCATTTGAAATGACGTTTTTTTCCTCTTTAACAGTAGTCAAATTTTCCCAACATCTAAGTTGCACTGAGACTTACGCACATGAAAAAAACATAATATTTAAAAAGCCCCTGGCTTGTCATTTCATCTGGTTTTGAATTGGCCAAACAGAAAATTTCTAATTACAACATATGCAAAAGGACTTTTAAATTAAATATTTATATACATTATAAATAAATAGACATGTATAAAGTATCCAAGGATCTATGTTTCATATGAGGAACATAGCACTGCTGGTAGTCAGAGTTAGTACATCTGTCCTCAGCTCCTTCAAAGAGTACGTGTCACCTTCTTCAACATCAAATCTGATGGAATAGAAACATTGCAAGAACAGAAAATGCAATTACTAATAAAAAGCCAGATTTTGACACTGTCATACACAGGTATTTCTATGGAAGTGCTATTTTGAAATCCACTGTTTAATGTGACTTCACTTAGACTTCAGCAGATGCTTAAACTATCTGCTGAATTGCTGCTAGGAGTTGAGATAAATTAAAACAGAGCTTTTAGTTCTTCCTTAACATAGTGTCACTTTCTTTTTGCCTTGATAAAGCACTTATCATCCATGGTTCATTTTAAGTGCCTGATTAGTGCTAGTGACTTCACTTATATGCTTGAAGTTAAGAATATGATCAGTTAGATTTTATCTGAATCCTAATTGTCTCTAAAGTACTGTCCCAAAACCATGCTTAGTAGTTAACAAGCATGCAAACAAATCCCGCATCTCAGAATAAAAAATGCCAAAAAATCAGCAAAAGGATGAAATAAACTTCAAACAACTGCACCACACATGTTCTTGTTCCTGGCCCTTAGCAGAGGGTTGCATAATAATAGAAAGTTCCTCTGTCAAGGCACCTTGAGTCTGACGATGTCTTGATGAAGGATAAAGTACAAATGGATTCTTGTGACTTGAAATACATTTAAAATCAGTTGACAAGTTCAGAGTTTGTTTATCTTGATCATCATATTGGCTATAACATGACACATTTATAACTCCTAAGCAAAAACAGAGGCTGAAAGAGCCCTGCTGAACTCTGGTCTGCTCCGTGCAAGCTGGCAGCTCACTCTTGCTGTGGTTTCTGGGCATCCTCTTGGGTGACAGGACGAGCACCAATTCTGAGCCATTTGATTCCATAGGAATCCAAATAAAACTCTTTTCTCTCTCTCTCTCTCTCTCTCCCTCTTTCTCTCTCTTTTTTTTTTTTTCCCTTGTGAATTATGCTTGGAATGTAACAAGCAAGACAGTTTCTCCTTTTAGCTTTCTGCTGAACCCTGGTGGCTTTTCAGTATAAAGAGAGAGCAAGATGGGACCACTGGACACCCCTGGCTCTTTCCTAAGGTAGAGCTGTGAAAAGGGTCTTTCACTCATGCTCTCCAACTGGAAGCCCAGACCAGCCTCACTAAATTCACCGGATAGCCCTCCTTGCAGTGATTCCATCCTCACTGTTGTGTTTCTCTTTATACTTCACTAAAGAGGCAAAAACAGGGGGAGGACTTTGTGTTCCCTTTCCTTCTCCTGCCTGCCAATAGCATGGGGTTAAAAATGACTGTGTGTTTCTTCCAAAATTATTAGCATAAATATCTCTCCTCTCAGAATGTGTAATAGCTGGCTGTGTTCCACAAAAGATTGCATTTAACTAATTCTGCTTTGGAAAGCCATACTATTTATATTTTCTAAAATCAACCTCATCTTCAGAAATGCCCTTTAAAGGACACATCTTGTTCTATTCTAACCGTATGTTTTCACCGTGATCTGCATATTCTAAACATGTTTCCAAATGTTAACATCCAGGACTGCTCCCCCAGATGCTTTTTGTGCTTTGCTGTCTAACGTTAGTCATGCAGCCTGTTCAGCTGTTTGATTTTTGAGAACACCAGTCCATATTTATCTAATTACTTTGTGTTTGGAAAGTCAGCATGAAGTTCTCAAACACAGAGGGGATCCCAGGCACTGACTGTCAACATCAGCTAAGTTTGTCGTCCTGTGGGGTTTGCCACCAGCCATGTGGAGCTTTCTCTCCCAGAATAAAGTCCTTGTTCTTTCTCTTCATAGGGATTTCTTCATTTCACCACTGTTTTGTTGTTTGTTTGTTTGTTTTTGTTTGTTTTCTTTTTTCTTTTTTTTTTCTTTTTCTTTTTTTTTTTTCTGATTTATGCTGAAATATATGAGAAAGGCCAGCAGTAAGTAAATTAAAAACAAATAAAATCATAGTAAATAAAATAAGAAATTCTATAGAGAGATTTTAAACTCCAGATCAAAAGTGATCCAAATGTTCCCTTCTGGAGTGTGGAGGTCCTTTTAGTTTTTGCTCTCCAAAAGCAGAAGCACTGCTGTGAAGACATTCTCATGCAGGATATATCTCTTTTCCAGAGCCTCCTGCTGGTGAATCCAGCAAGGTTCTGTTAACACTGGAAAAAGCTGCTCTTTTTGATAGACCTTGTACTCCTTTGTCTACATAGAGGAGAAAATATTTCTTCATTAAGAAAACAACCTCTCCAAAGATGCTTCAAAAGGTATCCATTTCCTCAGAGGAGGTATTTGGAAATCTGTGTAAGCTTTATCTTCACTGTGGTGGTTCCAGTTTTTAAAATAACATTTTAGCCAAGACTGGAAAATATTCTTCTTGTGGTTTTGTTTCTTTATCAATGTACTTTTTAGCTCTAGTTGATTGAAAACAAAAGTTGTATTTTCCTCATACAAGCCCCTCCAGACTGTTTGCTTTTACAGTTTGGCACTCGGATGCTTTTGAAATAGTCGGTGAATCTCTACACAAACACACTGTGAAGGAGAAACACGTTTGTGTGTAAGTAGTTCAGGAATTGCCATGATTTACATAGAGCTTGTTCCATCACTGGATATAAGTGGTGTGTGGGAGGAAAAGTGTCCACTGTGAATGTCTGTGTCAGTCTGTGCATATCTTCAACAGAGGAGACATATTTTTGTGAGTGAACTTGAAGCCCTGTTGTACAAGACCATCCTCCTCACACTACTCATTTTTCCTAAAACATTTGGGAGAGAAGGATTATTTTCTACCTGTTTTTTGGCATAGCTCAGTAGGCCATGCTGGTTTTCTGACGTGGTCATGTGTCACCTCAGTGCCCATGCAGGTGTGTATTTCCCCCCGGCAGCTGTATGTTCACCCCCTCCTTGATTTCTTAAAGTTCTTTTAAACCCTCCATTTCCTATAGCCTTAAAACAAGGAATGAATAATACCTATTGCTGTGAAGTGGTTATGGCTGAAGTGCACATACCTACCTGTTGCAAAGTCACAAAGTGAAATGACCTTTTGCCCCCTTCTGCTTTTCTACCATGATACATACATGTATGCATCATCTACATGCCTGTAGATATATATATAGACTCATATAAAAAAAAGAAGCTACTGATAAGAAATACTGTTTGCACCAAGTAAAACAGTAAAATAATGTTTTTCTATCATCTTGAGCAAGTACTTTATTCAGAGCCCTTTTTTCTACCACTTTCTTCCTTTTCTGAGTAGAATAAGTTTTGTCTGGAAGTATGTCTAAGTACTTACAGTTTAGAAAGACATTTAAACGGCAAAAACAAGAGATGAAAAAATAGTGAATGAAGTAGTTGAAGATTCCTGTGATCTGTTAACTTCTACAGTTTTTAGTTTCCTGATGGATATTTTCCAAATAAAATATGTCTTGAGCACTGCTTGACCAGTGTAGCTCTGGGCATGTGTCACTGCTGTATAGTGAAGGAGGCTTGTAGTAGTCCCAAGATGTGAGGAGCATGAGGCACCAAATGACAGCTCCTGGAGGTGGGCATGGTAAAAACATTTAACTGGCATCCAGGTGAACCAGATTCTCTTACCACTGCCAGGGAGTTCCTGAAGCCAAGTCCACAGTGCAAATCCTGCTGACAAGTTTGCAGCAGCTCCAGGTATGAGAAACACCAGCATCCTTCCTGATCTTTCTATATCAGCAAAACACAGAGCACCCATTCAACTGTGCTGGTGGTGACAGCTTTGGCTGCCCTGGATGATGCTTCTGAGGGGAGCACAGAGTGGGGTGAACAGGAGAGGAGCTTCTGTTGGAGGATGCAGGGGCACTCCTGGGAGGCTCTGCTGATGGGGGTGAAACAGGAGGGTTTGCCTCATGTGAAAGACCTGGAGGAAGCCGAGCTAGTCAGTTCACAGAGCCTTTCAAAGTCGCTTTGGTTTCTTGTTCCTTAAGTTTCAAACACCTGCAACATAATTTTCAAAAGTGTGGAAAACAAGCTGCTACAGCCACAATCAGGCAGATTCTGCTCTCATTGCTGTGACCAGCAGGGTTGTGATAGAGACTAACAAGCTTGGGATTGAACTGAGCTGGGGGGAGAATTTCCAGTCCTCCTTGTGTTACTGTGTGGCCACAGCAGAGTGATTCTGCCTGCCTTCATCATTTTCCCCACATGAAAACCAGGAACAGTTGCACCTGCCTTACCTTCTCCACAAAAGTGGTATGATTAATTAGCATCTTCTTAATGCTTGTCAAATCCTACTAAAAATCCCCTGTGTGTTAATCTGACCTGCGTTTTCCATGCTGCTCCACAAAAGTAATAAAACCTTGCAGATGCAAGTACAACTTCTCTCTGTCTCAGATTAAATCTGGGTCTGACAGACCCCACCCTATCTGTAAGGGGAGTTTGGAAGCTTTTTGTGAGACTTAGCTGAGCACTAGGGGAAAGCCTGAATGGAAAATAACAGTTCCATAATCAGTGCAGGATTTGGATGGAGTGGGATACTAAAGAACAGGGCCATTCACCACTTAATGAGGATTAAAATAACTCTTGAATAGCTGCTTTATTCCCTGAGCAACCTGTTTAATGGATGAGTCACAAGATTACAATTGAAAAATAGGCTGGAATCGTAGAACAAAAACCTGACATAACGAATATCGAATTAAGGGTTTGGGGACAGCCTTTAATCTGGCATTTCCAACCCCTTTAGTGACTGACACCGTGACTTCACTAGTAGTTTAATATTTGGTTTTGTCTTTTATGCCTTTTGCTACAGTCCCTTTTTTAGGGGTCAGTTTACTTGGGTACTATTAGCCAGATGCAGAAACACTCTGCAAGCAGGATATTCACATCTTTGCAGTCTAAAGTAGTTAGTTATTGGCTATGTACATGAAAGACAGCTGGGATTTAACGATCTATTAGGCTAAGTATTGATATGCTCATCAGCTCTGATAAAGGCACTGCAAGGTCCTAGCTGGCTGGGCAGACTGTGGGCTGAGACTCCCCAGTTCCCTGGGAAGGCCTCCAGTGCTGGGAGATGCCATCTGCCACCATCTCTGTCTGACTTAATCTAAACTAATGGGAAAAGGCTTTGGATAGCGAAAGGCTGATGCTTGGTCCCCTTGCCCAGGCACCCTGATCATCTTTGCTTGACCACTGTTAAAGGACATTTGCTCAAGGGCTTCCCTTCGGACTACAAATTGTGAATGGAAAATGCCAAGAGGGGCAGGCAGATGATAAATGAATAGCTTTATGCCAAAAGTATTTACATTCTCATCATCAGTCTTCAGTCTGCTGTCCTCCTTGCCTTCAGGATCTGCATTTCTTTCAGTTCCTAAAGCCTGAAGTCTTTTGTCCTATATACATACTCTGGAAGATTAGCCCTTGAAAGGGATTTTCTGTTCATTAGTGTAGATGCTAAGCAGTTATCTTGTCATCAGAAAAGCAAACCCCTTATTACATTCTCATCTGACAATCTCATCTGGGGAATAAGGTTTGAAAGTAGGCAAATACTGAGGCTGCTGAAAAGACCAGATGGGCAGAAGGTGAGGAACTGTATGTCATAGGCTAATTATTCCTGTTTAGTTCATTTCTTTTGACCTGTTGACTATAGATTTCAGAGCTGTTCCCAGTACTTTATTAAATACTGTACAACTAATGCAAAATATTGCATATCTATCAAAACTATCATATATCTGTAATACAGTTGGCATATATTAAGAATATCCTTGCTTTGCTGTCTTTATAAGGAATTTTATTAGGAAAGACAGGCTGAAAAATACAGCATTTTCTTTCTGTATTCTGACACTTGATACTTTTTCCATTATAGAACACAATAAATCTAGCTTTTATGAACAATAAACACATACAAAATCCCTGAGGCTGAAAAGATATACCCTAGAGAAAACTAAAACCAAGTATCAAAGGAAAGGTTAAGTCCTTACACAGAAAGATTGTTTCTTAAGAGGATCTCTTAGATAAGAAGTGTAATGGGAACTCTTTGGGGGATCTTAAAAGTTTTCTTTATCAGTTTCTCAGGGTTTTGCACCTTGAGACAGGCAATTCAGTTAGTGATTTATGCTGTGAATCAGAGCTGTCAGTCATGACCATTGGAAGAAGAACTTCTTTCAATGCTGAGATTGATACCTGAGTAGATGAGAAGACTCACCTCTGTGAAGAAAGGGATGAAGGGCTGTCCAGCACCATTCCACCTCTGGAGCTAACACAGATACTTTGATTACATTTGTCCCTTAGTTATGCTTTCAGATTCCTAGGGCCAGATCCTGACTTGCTGTGGGCTTTCACAGTGACCATTGCCCAGAGATGTCTGAAGGAGTTGATGTTGCCCCAACACTGAAGTCATTCAGCTACTGAAGCACGATAAAGCAGTCTTCATATTCACTGAGAAAATAATATCTTCATGTTTAATCATCCTCTGTGGAAAAGATGCTTGAGCTTCTTGAAATCAATCGTTAGATACCACAGTGGACACTAGACCAAGTCTTTTCAACAGTACAAGTGCACTCTCAGTGAAATTTCAGGAATTAATGGAGGGAACACTCTTCTTCTTCTTCAAACATAGGCTGGGTCACTAAGGAGAGAGACTTTTGGGAAGTTTATGTTCCCTCTTACATAGCTGCCTGAGTCCTGACTCCAAGCACAGCAGAAACCACTTCTTCCCGTGGGAGACACCTGATCTGACTGTGTTGGGCAGCTGGACCACCTGAGTGCCATCTCCATGGAGAGACATGGAGAAATGTCAAGAAGCAATAAGGAGAAGAGACAGGAGGAACTCAGTGGTGGTGCAGAGGCTCATTTGCTTCCCTAGGTGCTGAACTTGGAAGAAGATTTCTTCTTTTCAGGGTCCAAGATGTCACTGCCACCAGAAGTAGTAGGGTCCTAGGGCCCATGGATGCTGGCACTGGTGTCCATAGACATACAGGGTGGGGAACCTCACTGGGGACCACTCTGGCTGAACATACTGTGCATGTTGTGTGTTCAGCTGGATCATATCTGCAGGGCTTGCAAGGTGGTCCTCATGGTCAGGGACAGGGACAGGAAACGCAGGTGCTCTGCTCCTTTCAGCAGCAGTGTACAGTTGGGTTGGTTTCACTGTACTCTAAGCTAACAAACATACTCACTGGTGGATCCTACCAAGTAGCAGAGAGACTCTGGAGTGCTTAGTTTGGTAGCTACAGCAGAAGGGCCACATCAGCATGGCAGCATGGCCATCTATGCAGAAACTTGTCCCTTCATGCTTCCCAGTCTCCACAGACTTCTCTTTCTCCCTGTAGTATCTCATCCCCTCCAACAGGATCTTCCTTCTCCTTTCATAAATGTGCCCCTTAGCAAACTCCACTTTTCATGTGAGTGAAAAGTTGTATGTCCCAGAGCAGCAGCTACTGTATTCACATATAGACTACATCTGTAATTGTATGGGATGCAGTGTTTTGTTCTGTCTGTACCATGGGAATGCATTTCTTTTGGAAAAAAAACCCTGAAGCCCATAAAACCACTGCCTGTCCATGTGTATTCCCCAGCCTGCAAAGGGGCTGAGTCCACTGGTTTCCCTTCTGCCAGTAAAATGTCTCATTCTTTTTGGTGGTTATTTTATCTGATCACTCCTCCAACTGCTCTCAAAAATTTCGCATTGTGGTCTGGCAATTCATAGCACTGTGAATCCTTTATTTCTCTAATGGAGCTTCCTAGTAAATAGCTTTGAACTCAGATCCTTGTCTCTGCAATAGATACACTTCTGCCTAACAGGCACTTCACAATTAACAGCATTATCTTGTTAAACCTGAAGAGATGCAGGAAGGCTCAGCCATCATTTTTAAGCATTTTATTGCTTAGAAAGTGTTTACAATAGACTACAGAAGTGGTAAATGAAGCCCGGTGCTGCATTCAGATGCCTGATTAGCTCATCCACATGAAAATGCCAATAATTCAGTGCCTGACTACTTTGGATGCTGTTTCTTAGGCATCCTTAAAGCACCTGAGTTTTTTAGGGGGGAAGGGAAGGGAAGGGAAGGGAAGGGAAGGGAAGGGAAGGGAAGGGAAGGGAAGGGAAGGGAAGAATGTCAGAGAGAAGGTATTAGGGGTGAAATGAAAAGCTGATCAGAATCAGAAGACAATAGTTCCTATTCAGATGGAATAGTCCTCACTGAAGACACTGTTTCACCCAGAAGTGAGGTTGTGAGAGCAAGTGACTGCATTGGAGTACTCTGTGTTTTCATGAGAGAGAAACCCTCTGTTGTTTCTGTTCTGGAACAATTAATGTGCTCAGTTTATGTCTGCTACTGTTTTAAATGCTTGTATTTCATCCACATGTCTCCATCTCTGTGTAACCTTTTATCTGTCAGCTCCTGTAGTGTGTGAGCAACATTAATTGAGAAGAGGACAAACAGTTTGGGGTTTTGGATGTTTTCTGTGATTTGTTGTTTAAATTAGCTTCGCCGTGGCCAGGATGGAAGTCCTCGCTGTCCTTAGCTACCCCCTATGACTACATCCCCACACCTGGATGAAACCCAGAGGAACTAGCATAGGAACCACAAACTGTATTCAAAGCATGTGAAAGGATGAAGATCTGAGGAATTATCTCATTTTCTAAGGCTTTCAGGAGGGAAGTAGATAAATAGAAATTTAGTCATGCTCAACAAACTTATCAGCTGCAAATGTCAAGGAGAGGTCATAAAAAAGTATAACAGGCTCATTACTTACATAGTTTGCAACTTTCAAAAACAGATTTCACAACTTATAAATAAGATAATAAATGGTGGGGAAAATAACCAACAAAATATATGATAGACACCAAGTTGAACATGAACTAGCAA
This sequence comes from Chloroceryle amazona, assembly GCA_027560015.1. NCBI lineage: Eukaryota > Metazoa > Chordata > Aves > Coraciiformes > Cerylidae > Chloroceryle > Chloroceryle amazona. Next base: position 8,195 of record JANHFX010017926.1, on the reverse strand, counting down.
TGTGTCCTTGTGGCAAAACTGGCAGCGTCCTGGACTGCAATTTGGAGGAATGTTGCCACAGGGTCAAGGGATCCTTCCCCTCTGCTCAGTACTGGTGTGAAATGTTAGTAGTGCTGGGACCAGTGATGGGCTCCTCAGTACAGGAGAGGTGTGGACAAACTAGGGTGGGTCCAGACAAAGGGCAAGGAACATTTTTACGGGACTGGAGCATCTGATGAAATGGTGAGGCTGAAAGCTGGGTCTCTTCAGCTTGTGAAAGAGAAAACTCAGAGTGATCTCATCAATGAATATAAATAACTGATGGGTAAAGAAAGAAGATAGAGACAGGCTCTTCTCAATGGTGCCAAGTGACAGGGCAAGAGGCAACAAGCACAAGTTGTAACACAGAAAAATTCACTTAAACATAAGAAAAAACCTTTCCTTTGTGAGGGTCGTTGAGCACTGGAAGAGGGTTTGCATAGAGGATTTGGATTCTCGGTCTTTGGAGATATCCAAAACCCTTGAACATGGTCCTGGGCAAACTGCTCTATCTGACACTGCTTTAAGAAGGGGTTTGGATTAGATGATCTCTAGAGGCATCTCCAGCCTCAGTGATTCTATGATTTTATTAACTTGGTAACAGAAAACCAACCATAACAGAGAAACCATTGTTCTCAGTTTCTCAGGACACAGACCCCTAATGCACACTGTACAAACCATCTGCTTTCGAAACAAAAGCAGAGGATCCAAAGGAAAATGCTAACTTCAGTTACCTGTAGGCCACTTATTGAAGGTCACTTTAGGTGTCTGTGTGAACCTGGTTTCCTTTCAAGGTTTCATCATATACTGGTAGCCAGGCTAATTTTGATATTTTCAACTGTCTATATAATGAGTGTCTCATTTCTAGATGGAGAAGTAAGCAAGCTAATGTGTCCAGTATGTTGTCATTCAGAAAAAAAACAAACCTTCAGCTTTTAATCCTGGCTGTACACAGAGATTCAATATGCTGTGCAGGGAGTTGAGTTTACAGTGAGATAAAGCAGAGCCAACATGGATTTCTCAGAAACAAATTGAGTCAAGATAATCTTATTTTCATTTTTTTTTACTGTGCTTTGTGGTCAGAGAGAAATAGCTTATATTAAGGATCTTGACCTTTTCAAGATTTTTAGCAGTTTCTGGGAAAGTTATGTGAAACTAATTTAAGAATCATGTTCTTAATGAACCTCTAGGGTGTAGATGCCATAATGGCTGACTAACTATAGAAAGCAACTAAAAATCAGTAGAAGCATGAACTGGTGTGGTTCTGCATTTGGTCTTTTTGTTACTAGTGGAAAGGAATTTGCTTATTAAACTTGCAGGTGATATGAAGCTTGGATGACCATCTATTAGAGGATGGATTTAGAATTTTAAATGTTCTTGACTAATTTGTGAAATAGACTGAAAATAAAATGATTAAATGGAGAAAAATTATATGCATTGGACTGAAGCAAGAATACTAAACAGCCTTGTGTATGTCGAACAATGATTGATCAGGTAGCAGTTCTTTGGCAAAGCAATAAGGAATGATAAAGGATCACAAACTTTACATGAACTGTGTGAACAGCAGATGACTGGGAAGAATCCAGTCACTCCATTCTGTGTTGCTGAGATCACTTCTCAGAAATATGTCTGACTGTATTCCAGACTTGAGAAGGATCTAGATCCATCATAGAGAGCACTGCATGCTAGAATGACAATAATGAAAGGAAAAGCAAGTTTTACAGGGAAACATAAAGGAAATGGCATTGTTTAACTTGAAGAATAAAGTTGAGAGAACACATAGTAACAACTTTGTCATAAAAAGCTATTACAGAAATAAAGGGGATTTCTCCGTGTCCCTGTTAGACAAGAAAGCAGAAATTGGCCTAAAAAGCAGTAAGAAAGAAGTAGTGAAATAGATCTGGGGACAAAGTGAAATATCAGTGATAGGTCTTTAAGAATAGCATGCTACACCCCAGACTAGCCCATCCTGCACCAGGAGAGCATAAGATGCAAGAAGATTTCTTGAAATCTCTTCTCACCCTACATTACTACAGTTTTATAACAGGTTGTAAAGATATGGACAAAGGGTTCATTCCTTATTGAAGACTTGTCTGGGAGCTAAAGATGATAGAAGTTTATCAGTAGGTACTTATCTAATGGTTTTATTACTATGAGGAAAAAAAAAGGTTTCCAGCCCAAAGTGTAGTTACTAACAACAATGATAGCAGTCATTCTGGCATTGATCATTTCTGCTGCTTTGCAGCATGGTGTATTTAATACCAAATGCATCAAGTCTTACAGGATTCTCATTTCTCAGGGTCCATGCACAGCTATTTAACTCTTCCTCCTGCGTTTATGAGACTACTCGTTTGGTCTTTTCCTGTACTTACACAGGCCATTGCTGTTGTAGTTGTTGTCCCAGTGGAAAAGTCTAATTTTTGTGCAGCTGGGGCTAATGTCCTGAAAACCTCCATTTTGGATGGAGATGGAGTAGGGGCCATGAGGTTCCAGCTGTTCCCAAGAGCACACTACCAATGTTGGTACACCAGTCATGGTTTGTTCCTGTCTGAACATGCATCTTACCTTTGCAGATAACTCTAGTTTTCAGGCTCATCAGAAAGGGAGCAGTTTCCCATTATTGTCTTCTTTCATCTAGAATTTTAAGTGAACTACATAAAAGAATCTGCTGCTTTCTTAAGCACTTTCTTCTCCTTTCTTTAATCATGCTGAGATTACCTGTGAATGTTGTGAGCTGTAATTATCATCTGCAGATAAGTGGCTATGCTAAGATGTTTCTTAAAGGTTTTTTTTGTGTTGTTTGTTTGTTTTTTTTCTGTGAATTTCAGATGACCAAGAACAAAATTATAATCACCTGATACTAAACAGTGCCACCCAGACACCTACACATGGTAAGAGAAAATAAAGAGCAAAATTACACACGTTGTAACTTTCCTCTGACAAACAGTAACATTTACTGGTATCAAAGTATGTTTAATGTTAATAGAAATGTCCCTGTGGTGATGATGCATGCATGATAGTTTCCATTAACATTAAACATAGGACCATATTTTTAGACATTGCACACAATGAAATATGTCTCAGTATTTTAAAATGTTACATATCAGCTTTTTGTTTCCCCATGTCTGCTCCTTTCTTCCTTCCACATCAGCAAGGTGCTGTCAGATTTAACCAGCCAAACCAGTAAAAATAATAACCAAATAAAAGTCCATCTTCTCAGCCAAGCCACTCAACTGACAATGCTGCTTGTATATATTTCTAAGATATGTTAGAAGGACAGTGAACACAGGGCAAGGGCTCCTAAGCTGACATGATTTTGGCAAAACTATATGTGGCTAAAGTTCAGTTCAGCTAAATCCAAGATGTCCAGCCCATACTGGAATGGGTCTCATTGGGATAACTTAAAGCCCCTGACTCACTGCACAATGCCTCTCTAGTTTTTATTATGCAGGATAAGTAAAGACCATGAAGAAATTCAGGACTCCCCCTGCCCATTTTCATAAACAGAAGTTCCTCTAAACCAGCTCCATTGGCTGCTCTCATACCCTTCATTTTCCTCCTTCATTTTTTTGTGGAAACATGACATGTCTCTGACCCTAGGGACCTATGAAACCCAGAGCACGTTTCATGTCCATCCACCCACCACAGGGTGAATGAGCACTGACCTACCCCACAACCTCAGAATTGATACCTCAGGAGGTATCTGTGGCAGCCTATCACAACCGTATAACCTGTCTGGTCATCCCTCTAAAAAGTGAGAGCAGCCCTTCCAGAGTTCCTCTGACACTTTTCTGGGTTTGGTCTTTGTATGCAAAGAGCTTCATAGGTGTTAATACCCCTTCTGACAGTGCTTTTGCTAATCTCAGAATAAAACCCCTATGATTTTAATTTGTCTTACCTCTGCATGCGGCTCAGCAGACTTATTGGCATGTTTCTATTCAGTCCTCTCAACCTAATAAACATGGGGGTGCCTTGTGTCATCCTTTAGCCAGTTTCAAGACTTCAGATGCTATTCAAAGAAATTCCTTTATTTCCCCCTTTTTTTTTTTTTACCACCATTTAATCCCACCCTGGAGATGATTCTTTGCTTCCTCCATAGTCAGAAACCCTGCCCCTTTCTGCTCAGTGCTGCCCCCCCAGCCTTTCTACCTCCTCTGCTCTAGATCCCTCCTCCTTTTGACTTCTTTGGCCCTAGATAAGCAGTTGAGTGTAGGCAGCATGTCCCTCCCTATAATCAGAGACCACACAGTCCAGATCCATCCAAATCCAGTCCAGTCAATGCTACCTAAATCAGTGGTTCCCCCTGTCGCTGTTCAGTCAGGACAAGCTCTGAATGAACTCCCAGGTCCTCTCCATTTTCTTCCCTCTTTTGCTGCTACCTTGGTTTGGTCTTGTCCTTGTTCTTCCCTGCACCCTTTGAATGTTATATATTCCTTCAGCATTTGCATCTGGAATCTTCTTTCTGCTGGGGAACCAGTAAGTAATGAGTAAATCTCATCATAATATACACTTCTTGCAGCTATGTCTCTCTGTATCTGTTACTCATTTTGTTCTGACAATTGTTTTTAATTTTGAAACTCCATCTTGATAACTATTCTGGAATTGATTTATTGTGATTTTTGTATTCTTGTACAGAAATTTCCATGCTCCTTTACTGCACAAAAGGGTGAGAGAACAATTGCCCTTGAAAAGGTCACCTAAAATCTTCCTAGAGGGTGGTGAAGAAGCACTTCAGCCTGCAAGTTACTTTCAGTTGTAAGATTACATTATTAGGTTGTTTGGATTTTTTTCTGTCTCCCAAAAAACACAGGAGTCAATGTCAGCTTTAAACCTGACAGTAACACAGGAATATTTATTGAACCTGAATTGACAAACTCAAATGCTCTTCAGACTACTTATTTTGTTTACTTTTTTACTTTCATAAGGAAAAGATGGAGTAATAGGGTTGAAATGGTATTGTCTTCTTCCTGCTCTTATTACTTGCTCTCCAGATCTAGTACGTGCTAGGTTCTGAGATCTGCCCAGCAGAGCCAGATGACTCCTGTTTAAATGTGCCTGTGCCCAGAAATTTTAATGTAGCTCCATCATCAGGTCCCTGCTGCCTTCAATAACTCAAGGTAACAACATGTGCTAGAAGAGTTTCAAAGCAGATATACTCATGATCTTGGGTTAGAAATTTTCACTTTTTTCCTCCACTCATTTCTTGCATTTACAGTATCTTAGTTGTTTGACCGTACAAAGTGACATGAATGATCTGACTACAAACATCTATATGACTCAGAGTTATATTTTGTTCCTAAGTTATCAGTATGGTTATGGACACCTTTGTTCCTGATACTCCTGTGCGCTGTTGAGCCATTGTTTGGTGAGTGTAAAACGGTAATTGGACCCTGCAAATAAGGCCTCAAAGAGATATCAGTATTCATAATTACTGCTGGAATTCTGAGCTAGTTCAGCAATGCCACAGGTTTAATTAATTCCCATCCTGGGTAGGACATGGTGTACATTGTCTGTGTAATTATGCGAATTTGTAGGTGGACATGAGCTGTCCTTCTGAGCACCATGTTCTTAAGCTCTGTCCCTTAGCCTATCTCTAGCACTCATCATGCAGTGACTTCATCTGAAAGGTGCAGAGAAGGGAAAGCGGCCAGTGTGAGGCTCAAGATATGACCTTTGTTTCACATGTCCCAAGTTCAGTTCACTCTTAAATTAAATAAAATGGAGAAAGCTTCTCAGTCTATCAGCAAAGAGCAAGCAGAGAAACAGTTGTAGGTGACATGCCAACAAACACCACTTCAGTGTGAATAGCCAGAAAATTCTCTCCCACGACTGGAGAAGCTGCTTACAGCCTCCCCAAGGGCAGTCTCACTCAGCAAGGATGTACTTGACCTGATAAAAGTGACAGCAAGTGTGAGCTTCTCACCGTAAAACTGGAATACCTGTCAGGATGAGAGCTCAGTTGCTTTGGGCTGGTGATCTCTCTCCCATCTCCTATTATCACAGGAACTTCACAGGTTTCTTTCCTTCTCCTGTAATTCCCATTACAATGAGCCTCCAAACTCTTACAACACTGGGACTGAGCAATAGAGGCTTTTCATGACCCAGAGTTGTGACAGATATGGAGCCCAAATCTCTTCAGAAGACCTCCTCATAGAGGAGAGATGAAAGCAAAGTTCCCTGTGCTCCTCTTTCACCTTCCGCTAGTCCCTTGTAAAAGTAGAGCAAATGGCACCAACACATTAGTTTCCCCAAAAATCTTGGGAATCATAGCAGGATCATAGTGTGCAGGAGTGTTGAGATGTGCAGTGGGGCAGCTGTTCAACCAAACTGTGTTCTGGGAACAACTGGCTGTACTCCTCTCTGCACCATTGTCTTTTTTCATCTGAGAAAAGTAGAGGATGGTAAACATCTGTTTTCATGGATTGATGCTACCCAGTTGCCATTGTCCTCCTCCCCACAGATGCACAAGGATAGGTCCTCTAGGAATGCATACCATGTCTATCAGCACCATGTGCAAGCTCACCCTTGCATTAATGTGTAGCGGTTTATATGAAAAAAACCACAGCACACTAATTAAAGGGGATAAACACATCCTATGCTCACAAGGAGCCAGAAAACAAAAGAAAACAAAAGAAAACAAAACAAAACGAGGGAGAGAGAGAGAGAAAGCAGATTTGAGAAAGCAACTCTTTGAGATGTTCAGCTTCAACAGATACATTAAGAATAGTGTAACCAATAGGTCAAGGGAGGTCATCCTCCCCTTCTATTCTGCCCTGGTGAGGCCAGTTCTGGTTTCCCCAGTTCAAGAGATACAGGAAGCTACTAAAGAGTCTAGTAGAGAGCAATGAAGATGGTTGAGGGACTGGAGCATCTGTCTTAGGTGGAAAGAGCTGTGAGTTGAGAGATCTGGGACTGTTTAGATTGGAGAAGACTGAGAGGAGACCTTATCAATGTCTATGAATATCTAAAGGGTGAGTGCAAGGAGGATGGAGCTGGACTCAATTCAGTGGTGCCCAGTGACAGGACAGGGGGCAATGGGCACAAGCTGAAACACAGCAGGTTTCATCTAAATATGAGGAAAACAGTGAGATGACTACGCACTGGAACAGGCTGCCCAGAGAGGTTGTAGACTCTCCTCTGGAGATATTTGAAACCTAGATGCAATCCTGTGTAACGTGCTCTGGGCATACCTGCTTTTGTGATGGGGTTGGACTAGATGATAACTAGAGGTCCCTTTCAACTGCAACAATTCTGTGATTCTGTGATTCTGTGAACTTCAGGTTCCCAGGGTTAAAACCCCAAGACCCTCTGTTTTAACATGTTTTAAGGTCTTGACATTTTTGTCACACAGCTTCTCAATGCAAAGGGTATGCCCATCACAGTGGGTTGTGTGATCATCAAATCACTGATGTGATTACACTGAACTCTTCCAATGCAGGAAGGAGTAACTACTAATTTACAGTGGGATTGCACATAATCTGTCAGGCTGCTATCATTTAATTAGCATAGTCCTGTTCACAGCACAATTAGTACAGACTCAGAAAAAAGTCTCCCTTTTCTCCTGAATGGAGGGTTTGCAGAGGGGTGAAAGTATGTCTGTCCTGTTTTCCAAACTGTGGTATGTTGGGGAAGACAATTTCCAATGGACACCAAAAGAAATTATCCACAGGAAAGTGAGTCTGTCTACCTGTGTTCTGCAATACCAGGATTTACTACCTGCTGTCACTGAGTGCTCTTAGTTAGCCAGCGTGACTTTGAGTAACCCACATCTTAAAGAAGCCTATTCATTTTCCTCTGGTGGTGTTCAAGTCATGCACCTAATTCAATTCTAGGATGATGAATGCCCCACTATAGGACAATCCTTTGTACACTTTAGAGACTTCAGCCTAAATTCCACTTTCAAGTGCTGGGTTTCAGACCTCAGTTTCACTGAAATCAGTTTCACTGAAGTTTGATATGGATTTCCCTAGATCTAGGCTTTAGTTTTATGTCAGCTGTGGATTTTATCTGCAAATGAAGAACTCCAGAGGGGTTTTTAGAAATGTAGTGGTTTTGTATGTAAAAGGTGAATGAGTGCTCAATTGCTAGTGGCTAAGCACAACTAAGTTTTGTGTATGAAATGCAGGTACACTTTTGGATGCATTAAGTTATATTGCTTAACTATTCAGTTGTTATAC
>JANHFX010017925.1:9186-61104 GCA_027560015.1 Chloroceryle amazona | reverse complement strand
GGTCTTAAAAATCTCCAAGGATGGGGCTTCCACCAGCTCTCTGGGCAACCTGTTCCAGTGTCTCACCACCCTCATGGGGAAGAACTTCTTCCTAATGTCTGACCTGAATCGACCTCTTTCTAGTTTGAATCCATTCCCTCCAGTCCTAGCACTGCCTGACAGCCTAAAAAGTCCCTCCCCAGTTTTCTTGTAGCCCCCTTAAGATACTGGAAGGCCACAATAAGGTCTCCTCGGAGCCTTCCCTTTTCCAGACTGAAGAATCCAGACTCTCTCAGTCTGTCTGCATAGGAGAGGTGCTCCAGCCCACTGCTCATCCTCATGGCCCTTCTCTGGACACGTTCCAGTACATCCATCTCCTTCTTGTAATAGGGGATCCAGAACTGGACGCAGCGCTCCAGGTGAGGTCTCACGAGAGTGGAGTAGAGGGGCAGAATCACCTCCCTCGACCTGCTGGACACGTTTCTCTTGATGCAGCCCAGGATACGATTGGCTTTCTGGGCTGCAAGAGCACACTGCTGGCTCATCTTGAGCTTCTCACCCACCAGCACTCCCAAGTGCTCTTCTTCAGGGCTGCTCTCGAGCCAGTCACTGCCCAGCCTACATTGGTGCTTGGGGTTGCTCTGACCCAGATGGAGGACCTTGCACTTGGACTTGTTGAGCTTCATGAGGTCAGCATGGGCCCACCTCTCCAGCCTGTCAAGGTCCCTCTGGATGGATCCCTTCCCTCCAGCGTGTCAGCCGCCCCACACAGCTTGGTGTCATCGGCAGACTTGCTGAGGGTGCACTCAGTGCCACTGTCCGTGTCACTGACGAAGATGTTAAACAAGACTGGTCCCAGTACTGATCCTTGAGGGACTCCACTTGTCACTGGTCTCCACTTGGATACCGACCCATTGACAACCACTCTTTGGGAGTGGCCAATGGAGGTAGGTGGAGGAAGATGGTAGACTGGAGGTAGATGTGCAATCTGGATACCAAGCCTGTGCAAGCTCTTCTGTATTTCATGACAAGAAGTACGTGCTATTCCAGGGGTACACATGGTGGAGATGTAGATACAGCTATTAGCTTAGCTGATGAGTACAGATAGGCTTGGGAGTATCGGAATGGGGTTTTGCATTTCGCCACTGTGAGACTAATTTTGTTTAAAAATTATATTTAGTACTATCACCCACAGATCCTCTACCTGCTTTTCAACAACTTTACTTTTTTGACACAGATCACTCTGTAATATGTTATCAGTGCTTTGTGTAATCTTCCAACAGCAATTTTTGCTACAATTTTGTGGTACTTCTAGCTTTGAAACACTGGGTTTTTTTCATTCCCTGTGGTTTTTTTTTTAAAAAACACCCAACTTTCATACTTATAAAACCTTGTCAGATCTGGGGAGAAAAATAGAAAACTGAACTTGGGATTTCTGAAGGTATTTTCATGTACTTTAAACAAAGGTGTCTACTATGTTGTGCATTGCATGCTGTGAGGACCAGTGGGAGCTCCCAGTAGTTCTGTATCTTGTCTTCTTGCACAGCAAGGATTATTCTAGATATACATGAAGTAGTAATTTTCAGCACAAACACCAAAAGAGGACTCTTCTCTTGACAGCAGGAATTTAGAAAATAAGATACAGCACACAAATTCTACCTGAATGTAACAAACATGTAGCACTGACCTTTGTCTTTTAAAATGAAAAGGTAGCATTGCCCTGTCAGCAAGAAGCAACCTGTGATTTTTATGCATGTGTAGGAGAAATATATAGGAAGAATTTTCAAAGGAAAAGCAAGATCTAGCAAATTCCTAGGTAGCAATTATTTTGAAATTGAGCAATAAATTATTAAAAGTTGATACACTGTTTTTCAGAAGATAAATAAATATTTGCTCTAGGGAAAAAAAAGAATATTTCCCCTAGTCTATCCCTTAAATAAATTTTCAGAAACATTGATAGATTGTTATCTGCAGGAACAACCCATAATTTTGAAGAATCTTTCCTTATGACAGTAGCAATTCACTATGTGCAACACTTACAGGGCTAAGAGTGGTATCTTTCAGGGCTCTGTCCAGTCCCTTCTTTACTGTTGCATCTATTCCTTTTCCCAGTAGAAAGGTTCCTATCACTGGGGTATAAATCAATCCAAAAAGTATATTTACCACGTTTAATAGTTTTGGAAAAAAGCAAAAGTACTTTGCAACATCAAATAGGGATCCAGAAATGTACATTGTACATTGCACACCGTCCAAAGAAATACAGTCATTTCAACCAACCAGTGCTCAGTTACCTTCCAGAGATGGAAAGGGCAGAAGAGTAAAAATAACTTCAGTACTTTCTCAAATGTCTGTAAAACCTGATCCTAAACAGTGTGAAGATTCACAGAATCACAGAATCACTTAGGTTGGAAAAGACCCTTGGGATCATCGTGTCCAACCATTAACACTACTCTACATGTTCTCCCCTAGACCATATCCCCCAACATTGCATCTAAGCAATGCTTAAACACATCCAGGGATGGCGACTTAACCACCTCCCTGGGCATCCTATTCCAATATCACCACTCTTTCCATGAAGAATTTTTTCCTAGTGTCCAGTCTAAACCTACCTTGTTTCAGCTTGAATCCATTCCCTCTGGTTCTGTCACTAATTACCCAAGAGAAGAGACCAGCACCAACCTCTCTACAACGACCTTTCAGGTCGTTGTAGAGAGTGATGAGGTCTCCCTCAGCCTCCTCTTCCTCAAACTAAACAGACCCAGCTCCTTCAAACAGTCCTCATATGATTTATTCTCCAGTCCCTTCACCAGCTTCGTTGCCCTCCTCTGCACCATCTCCAGATGAGATGTCATAATAAAGCACAAGTTACACATAGCGTTACAGGAGAAATTTCACTCTTTTAACTTGTTAACTTGAAGCTTTTGATGACTGAATAAGGAACTTGGCACTGCCAAATGAGTATTGCTGAAAGCTCATACAATTCGTTCTACCCACCTCATTGGCTTTTGAACTTCCTGAGTACTGTTGTTGGTTTATGTGGTGCTTGAAAGTCGTGAGGTGCTCTGGAAAATTAAGTTTCATCTTCCATGGTTAATACAGTGTTTTTTGATATAGGAAAGAACTGCTGTTATAACTCAATACAAATTTTTTGTTTTCTGTATTCTGTATTAAACACAATGAAGTTCAAATAAATAGTGATATTTGAACTGTCGGTATATCATGATTAGTGGCAGCAGATTTATTTTTTTTATCTTGTATTTTCTTCCTGTAGTCCCGTAAAATGCTTGTTGGGGATGTGATCGCTTTGTAGTGGTCCTGAAAGGCCGGTTGAGCCAGGCTTTCATAGGCTCATGCTGGAAAAAGAGAATAGGGGTCAAATGCCCTGAGTAAATAAATACTGGGGTGTTAATAGGACAAGTTTGGCTGCAAGGTGTGTGTCTTAGCTGAGGTAGAATCACACTCCATGACTCACTCTCAGACATCTGGAGTTAGACAGAATCAGGATAAGAGTATTGGAAAAGATGTCAAATTGGGCTGCTTACGCTTAACCAGGTAAATTCTGATAGACCTTGATTAGCACATTGACTTCAAATTAAAAATCTACTGTAGCAATTCAAGCACAACACAGAGTAAACAGATACGTTTTGGATGTGTGTCAGTTTCTCAGTGATATAGAAGTAATTATCACTGTAATTTTTACTTAGAACCTTAGAGTCAAGTTTAGTATTTCAAACATTACCTTCTCATGTCAGTTGTTCTCAGTAAAAAAATCCCAAAGCCAACAAGAAATAAACAAACAAAAGAAACAAACAAAAAACCCCCCACAAAAACAAATAAACCAAACTCAATCAAAAATAAGAGATTCTTTATAGCAGCGTATTTTTTTTTTGTAGTGTTTTTTTCATGTATGGATTACTCTTATATGCATATGTCAATACAGCATATTGTCTCTTTTTTTCCACCCCTCCCCCCACCTAGGTTATGCAATGGTCTCTGCAAGATGGCATGTTCTTGAGTTGGAGCTCTTTAAGGCAAGCATATGCTGGTACTTCAACTTTACTAAGTGGACTATAATTTCTTCTCTCACGACAACTACATAAGCAGACAAAATTGCAAAGATCTGCCCTGTGTCGAGTATGACAGCCACGACTCGTGGCTCTCCAGTAGGAGGGAATGATAGCCAGGGCCAGGCTCCAGATGGACAGTCCCAGCCTCCCCTCCAGCAGAATCAGGTATGATATTAACAATCAAGTTGTCTAAAAATAAGAGGTTAGTTCTTTAGGAATAGTGTTTCTGAATTATTTGAGTTTGTATATTCCTAGAGATGTCTAGCTAGATTCCCCCCCAAGTATGTGTCTAGAAGTACAAAAAGACAGTGTTGTTAGCAAATTGCATACAGTTAGGGAGCACTGCATTGCAAAAGATCCCCTCTTTTCAGGCAATGGCATATTTCTTTCAAACATCTGTATTTTGGATAAGAAGCCTTCTCTCAGTAATACTAGAAGCTTCCTCAGAACCTCATTGTATACTTAACCTGCCACAGAGTTGTAAAACTACTCTCTGAGTTCAGTTTATGCTCAGTTCTGCAAGAGCACTTTTTGGATAAAACAGCTTTCAAGCAGGTACCAGCTCTTTAACAGAAGCTTCATCTAGGTCTCTGTTCATTTTACTGGACTTCCTGAATGTGCATGCTCATAGCATGAACACAGCATGTTTCTGTTGAACAGTTTATCCTGCTTTCAAGTATTAGCTCATAATGTTATGATTCTTTTTTGTTGGGGAAAAAAATACCAGAAAAGATGCTTTTAAACGGTACAGTCAAACCCATTTGAGACAAAAGCCACACTTGATCATTTAATTCAGTACAAAAATTTTATTTGTCCAATAAAATAAGTTTTAATGGTTGTTAACTTCCTGAGAATGAATTGTTCTTTGGAACATGTGTGGTGGGATGACCCTGGCTGCCAGGTAAGCTTACACTCTCTTGCTCACTCCCTCTGCCTTAGTGGGATGGGGGAGAGAATCAGAAGGAAGTGAAAAATTGTATGGGTTGAGATAAAGGCAGTATAATTAGCAAAGAGGTAGGGGAAAAACAAGTGTTGCAAACACAATCACTCACCACCATCTGATGGATGCCCAGCTAGTCCCCTGGCAACACCTACCTTGGGAAAAAACTCCTCCCTGTTTTACTGCCAAGTGTTATGCTATATGGTATGGGCTGTCTCTTTGTTCAGGTCAGCTGTCCTGACTCTCTGTCCCCTCCCAGCTTCTTGCCCACCCCAAAGCCTACATAGTGCTGGGTGGCAAAGTGAGAAACACAAAGCCTTGAATATGTGCAAGCACTATTCAGCAACAGACAAAACACTGGTGCATTATCACTACTGTACTGGACACAAGTCCTGTTATGTCCTCCTAAATCTTGCTGTTCTGATTTGAATCTCTATTATTGTCAAGTCATACTATTTCTATATATGAAAAGCATGCATCTACAAAATGCACTGCATTTTTCATGGCCTTCAAAATAAGCTTAATTAATAATGGAGGTTGGTTAGTAGCTAGCTCTAGCAGTATGTTACTTATTTTTTAGCAAACTGTTTTAGAAAATGATCCTTTTCTTCCGTGCTGTTGCTGAAGTTTGCCTTTCTACCTAAAACAGTAATCTTTTCTGCAGAAGATCTGTAAAAACTTGGAGCAACAGTATAGTCTTTATTTTAATCTTCTAGATAGGTGTTCTGCTGAAAGTTGAAGTCTTTTATGAAAACCTCATTTCCTTACTGGGAAAGTAGCTTAATTTTTAAACTGTTGAGGTAGAAAGCATACAGTACATTTAAAATATTCTCCATACCAATTTTAGACGTCTTCACCTGATTCTTCCAATGAGAACTCCCCAGCTACCCCGCCTGATGAGCAGGGCCAAGGAGATGCTCCACCCCAGCTTGAAGATGAGGAGCCTGCATTTCCACACACAGACCTGGCAAAGTTGGATGACATGATCAACAGGTATTTTCACACTTCTTTTCAGAGGGTGTAGTCTATGTGTGCAAGTATTTTGATAGTGGAATCAGGATTCTTACACCTTGGTTTCACTCTATTTCTTAAAATACTTATTTTTTTTATTGGGTTAGAGTTGCAAAGAGAAAGAGGCTCAAATCGGAGGTTGTTTGTTTAGTTTTTTTTAATGGACTGCTCATCAGAGCATTTAAAATAGGTATTCTTATATTAAAATCATTACAGAAAGGCAAGAATTAATTTTAAAAAGCACAATTGATATACAGCCAGGTTTGTTTTGCTTTTGAAAATAGGCCTCGATGGGTTGTTCCTGTATTGCCGAAAGGGGAATTAGAAGTTCTTCTAGAAGCTGCTATTGACCTGAGTAAAAAAGGTAAGCTGAAAGGACAATTAATGTTTATTTGGCCAATGTGTAAAGTCTTTTCTTGTTATTTGAATCCCTGGTGGAAGCTTAAAAATTCTTAATTATTTCTGTTATAGCTCTGGTCCTAAAGATGGTGTTGGAGCGATACGCACAACCTTCACAGATCAAAAATTTTAGAAAGCCATCAGTGTAGCTAGAAGTAAGGTACCTAAGCATAAGTAGAGAAGTTGAATCAGCTCGTGTCAATAAAAATCTTGCAATTCCTGTCCTACCTGTTTCCTCTGTTCACTTTGATATCAGATTTAGTGGGTTTGGTCTTTATAACAGAAACTAAAACTCAAAGAATTCTAGTTTTTAAAAAACAGGTTACTAGTAATCTAGCTTTCCAAATGTCTTGCCATAATTTTATTGTTCAAATTTGGCAATACATACATACTTGTGAGCATACTAGAGAAAAGTTAGAATTTTATATAGCATGACTAAAATCAATAAGTCTAACATATTCCTTTCCATGTCTGACTTGCTTGGAATTAGGATGGTTCCATATCAGAACAGTGTATGAGTTTGTACTAGTCAGATTGACAGTTTCATCATGTGTTCTGGAAAGTTCTTTTCTCCTGGAAAGTTGCTTTGGTCTTCTGATTAGTATTTTTGTCAGATAAAATTACTTTTCTAGGTTATATACATTTAACAGCTGGTTGTGTTTTACATACAGTGACAGATAAAGTGCCTTACTCTTGAAGAGCTGGACCAGGATAGTGTCATTTCCATGTTAATAAGGGTTATTCTTAGTAGTTTTAAGAATAAAAAGCTGCTGTGGTCATGATAATCTGTGCTATCTTGATTGTTTTCTATAAGTCCTTTTCTCTTTGGAGCACTCTCTGGAGAAATAAAAGTTACAGTGCACCCTTGTGATCCAACCCAAGATAATGCATGTGGTTGTGAACACTGATTTGTCAGCCGTAGTTACTCTTGGAATTGGCGGCTTTGCTTGTAGCTAGGTCTGGCAGGAATCCTCAGGTGAGTGCAGAATTTTCAAGTGATTGCACCTGTTCGGGGCAAAAGAAATGCCAACTTAGGGAAAGAAAATGTGGACATCTATGTGTCTGGGATGTTGGAACAGTGCAGTAAAAAGAAATTTGCTACTTGACATTTGTGAGAGAGGATATGCATGTACTGCCAGCTGTTAAGTCATCTTTTTTTTAAAAGCTGTCGATGCAATGAAGTAATAAGAGCAGAATGAGATTTTTGGCTACTCCTAACATCAAAGTACCCCTCCAAAGTGTCAGACATAGTTGAAAGTTCCCAAACAGTAGTTTCTCTTTTTTTCCCCTTGAAGTTGTGAAAAACAGTGGAAATCTATTCATATGCTTTATGCGCTTTTAAGTTGTTGATGTCCAGTTTGGAAAAGGGCTTCTTGCATTGCTGTCTTGATTATTCTTCCTCTTGCCCTCTAGATGAAGTCCTATGTGTGCACGTGTGCAAGGATTATTGGCTAAGGAGAAAACAAGGAAAGATGTTAGAAGTAGTTGTTTGTTAAATGTGTTATCTCTACAGTTAGATCCTAGAGCTTTGTGGGTTTTTTTCCCTCCCTACTTGAAGTTACATGATGGCTAAGTTGGTTCTTTTTAAAATAACTTCCAGTGCCTAAGGAATATGATAGGGTGCTTACTTGGTGTAACTGACACTGTTTTGGTAGCTCAGAACTTGGCGGACACTGTTTCAGTGCTCTGTATATACTGGGAAGGAATATAAATGATTCTGTTGTGTACATTTCTTAACAGAATGAAAATGCGTTCTGTTATCTCGGTAAGATCTAAAATTGGACACCTTGCTGCCTGTCTATGGGCATTTTTCTTAATCTGAGGAGTTGTTTTTCAAAAGGGAAAAATTAAAAGATAACCAGCTGTTGAATTACAGACTGAATACAAAATTGATGTAATTTCTCTAGATTGTGTAACAAAACCTAAAAAGAGCCCACTAAATTGTTTTTTTAGGAAGCACCATTTCTGGGGTCTGGAGCACCTCCCCTATGAGCAGAGGCTGAGAGAGTTGGAGTTGTTCAGCCTGCAGAAGAAAAGGTTCTGGGGAGACCTTATAGCAGCCTTTTAGTACTTAAAGGGGTCCTACAGGAAAGATGGGGAGGGATTCTTCATCAGGGAGTGTAGTGATAGAATCATAGTATGGTTTGGGTTGGAAGAGACCTTGAAGATCATCTGGTTCCAACTTCGCTGTGATGGGCAGGGATACCTCCCACTAGACCAGGTTGCTCAAGGCCTCATACAACTTGGAAGCGAGGGGTAGTGGCTTTAAACTGAAAGAGAGCAGATTTAGACATTTGGAAGAAAATCTTCACTGTGAGGATGGTGAGGCAACTAGAACAGGTTGCCCACAGAAGCAGTAGAAGCCCTCTCCCTGGAAGTGATCAAGGCCACGTCAATCCAAACCATACCATGATTCTATGATTTGTCTAGTAGTTAGAGTTCTTAAGTAGCTCTTACTCCTGGCATTGCCAGTGACCATTGGCATTCTGGGGGAACTGCTGGTTTTGTGACCTTGTCTTTAAAATAAGAGTGGTAATCTTTTTAAGTCTTTTCAGCAATGGAAATTGAAAGGGAGATAACCGAATTGAAAGTACCTTTTAGAATTAAATGTCATCATTACCACCTTTGAGTGCAAGAAGCAAATTGACAAGAGCAATATGAATCCTGTCTAGACCGTGATTTGCATTATTCCTGGCAGATGCCTTTATTTATGGAAGATAATCTTTTTATGTGTAGGCATGAATGTATTACTCTTCATTAAGCAAGCAATGAGACTATCAAATGGTAGGCTGAAGTTACTTGCTAATAGAAGAAAACCTAATTGAAAAATAGTGTTTAATAATAAGACCGATGTTTATATTTACAGTAATTCTGGAATACTTATGAAGTATTTTGAGATTTGCTCCTGAAATAAATGTTATAGGGAGTTGGGTGCTATAAATTTAGAAGTAATAAAAGTGGTTTGGGTTTTTGGATTTTTATATGCTAGAATTTTCTCCGCTCTTTCTTTCAGAGTCCCCTTAACAACTCTGCGCTGCTTTTACCTTTGTTGTGGATTTTATTGCTCCTGATGTTTACATTCAACTTTCAACACACTGCCAAAACTTTCCAATGTGACATACACAAGCAAGATGCAAGACAACTTTTAGAATTTGTCGTTTATTTAAACTGAAATGAAGTTTCACTGCACAAACTAAATCTTAAACCTTGATCTCAAATTTTTGGTTTTGATGAATTACAAAGGCTTACAGAATGGGAAAGAGTAGAGAGGCAGGCCCTACAGCATTTGAAAAACAAAGAAGTGTGTGTGTGTGTTCATGCGCGCACGTGCATCCAAAAGCTAGACAGCCAATAATGGGAGTTGTTTCCAGCATCCTTTGTAATGGCCGTGTCTCTGGATGATCCTTCGTTACTGAAGCTGCATCTTCTGCATTTTCCTGGAACAGTTATTTTTAGCCATCTATCTAAAGCAAGGACAGCAGATTTGTGTTGTCATGTTCCAAACTTTCTTAGCCAGGTATTTGGGCTAGAACCAATGCAGTGAAATGAACTGTGTGTTGGTGTGGAAGAACTCTCGTAATAGTTACCGAAAGTCTGACAAAATCACAGAGTGCCATGTGTAGCCACTAAGCCCGTGGGCAAGTGTGGGTTTCCCCAGAGCTTGCTAGCTCACTGTTGGTTCTGTAGGGTCTGAGCCAACCCTTTCAAAGCCGCTGAAAGGTTTCTGAGCTGCATTTTCTGATGCTACAGGTTTTTTTGGGGGGCGGGGCTTCACTGGCATAGCACCACACCAGTGCATAGAGTCAGCTCATCTCTGGGGTTGCAGCTATAAAGTTGCACAGTCCAGAGTCCTAGAGAGGAAGAGTTGGACAATTTTGCTTGGGACCTTGATGCTCCAGCCCTATACTGTTGAATAGCCCTCAATGCATCAGAGTTTATTCGTATACACTTGCATCTGGACTGACCAGTTTTGTGGACCCAGAGTGTTTCTGCTCTTGTGGCAGGGTTGATACGCTTTTAGTGGTCTATCTGGCAAATTGACCACTTTTAAGAATAACTTCAGAAATCATATGGCCCTCTGTTCTTCCACCAATCTTCTGATTGCAGCTCCTGTTTATTTACTGGATGTTGCATATTACCTTTTCCTTTCATATTCATTTCTTTCTCACTTAATAATCCATTTCTCCCAACTTCTCTCTAAATATTTAGCTCAGGGCTGCCTGCACTTACTTTATCTCTTGTATTCTTCCTTTCCTTCTCTGATCTCAGAATTTGGCCATCAGAAAAATGGCTGCCTATGGTCTTACCTAAGAGTTAGTGATACTAAATCTGATTCAAGCAGTAGATGATGAGTTTCTGGTGTAATTGCTGTTTCTCTTCTCGCTGTCTTTGGATTGCTCTTGCTTCCTCTCCCAACCTGCTCTCTTCTAGGACTCCTGTGCTTTTGATGATACTCTGCTTCTTGTAGATACCTAGCCTTGGTTCCTTCCATAATTGTTGTCTGTTTCAGCACTACACAGTATTTTTGAACATGTTTGAGGTATTCCAGTGCAGTATACTGGTACTCTTGAGGAGCATTAAAATCACTGAAGTACTTGCTTTAAATTCGTACTCAAGAATTAAGTTCTCTGTAACCTTTAGGTTCAGAAAGGAACATTTCCCCTAGGTCAAGTTGACCACACTGGATGCCTTCTCCATCTTCTGTATTGTATAGGGTGAAATTGTCATCTTTACCTCTCTGATGAGTTAATTTACTGCAAATGCTTAAGTTTTAGGCAGTGTTCCTCTCTTTTGTCATACTGTCATTGCTGTGGCTTGTGGCCTTTTGTTACCGGTCTTAGCACTTCCTGTATAATGTAAGGATTTCAGTTATCCAGACTGCAGGCTACATAAGAAGACAATGTAGAGTTTTTTATACTTGACCACATGGTGTATATCTACCTCTAATAGTGATAAAAAGAGGGAACACTGGAGGAGTTTTCAAGGAGGTGATGGGGCTTTCCAAAGATTCCTGCTTTACTCAAATTGCTTAGGCTGCACCCACTCTAAAGAGTATAGGCTAGCAAGTCCTGTTATCAGGACAGATGTTACGTAACCACTTTTGAAGAGAATGTCTGTTGTTGTGACTATGAGGAATTTTAATTTGATAACTCAAATCAATCCTTCCTAGACTGGTGGAAGTTACTGTCAGGATGCCTCAGTAAGGAGGTTGTGGCAAAAATTTTGTGAATCTAAATGCTGTAGACATGTTGAGAGCTAGTATTCCTTTATTTATAATTAAACTTGTTCTGTAAAGAAACTGTGCAGGGAGGTCGCAGTTTTCTTTTTTTATAATGTGCTCAGTGGCTTTCGCTGTTTCCTATGTGTACTGATACATATTCAATATATTTTTGTGCTGACTTTTAGACCTATGTAGTTTGTTGTTTTGTTTTTTTTTTAACGGAGCTTTTGAAGGGAAAATACAGATTCATTGAAATACTGGTTTCTAAATATGGCTCCAGAGTTTTAAGTTGCTAAAAGAAAAGTATGGAGCACTGTCCTTTAATTTTAAACTTGACAGATGGTGTCTGCAAAGGTTTACAGCACTGTTGGCATCTAGGTGGGTCCTGGCAGCAGAATTGCAAGAAATTGTACTTCAAATGAGAGTTAGAGACAGGGGAATTCATGTTTATATTTGCAGGCTAATTGCATCTGTGAAGCTGAGCAGGTCTAACTTTTTCTTTTCTTCACTGATTGAGTTTTATTGGTAGCAACTAATTAAGATGCATGATTACTAATAGAATAAAAGATAAAGATTGTTATTTTTGCTACTTTGAGTGCTATAAGCATGAAAAAAATGAAAACCTATCATTTTTTAAAAATATAAAAATTCTCTAACAGAGTACAATTTCTGAGGTGGCTTTAGCTACACATTAATCTGTCAGATCTTTGTGCATTCAAGTTTACATAAGTTTGTCTGCATCGAAGGCTTCTTTTTTTTAAAATTCTGAGACTTAGAACACCAAACATTTGAAGTCCAAATCACTACTTTCATTATTTAAAAGTTCATTTCAACTAATGAAATTGCATATCTGATTGTGTTTTTGTTTTTATTTTCTGTTTTAAAATAGGCCTTGATGTCAAAAGTGAAGCATGCCAGCGCTTTTTTCGAGATGGGTTAACAATATCCTTCACA
This sequence comes from Chloroceryle amazona, assembly GCA_027560015.1. NCBI lineage: Eukaryota > Metazoa > Chordata > Aves > Coraciiformes > Cerylidae > Chloroceryle > Chloroceryle amazona. Next base: position 48,533 of record JANHFX010017925.1, on the reverse strand, counting down.
AAAATCCTTACAGATGAGGCAGTGAGCGGATGGAAGTTTGAGATTCATGTGAGCTTAAGTTTTAAATTGATACGCTTTTCAGAAATAAATGAGGAAGGAGACTGTGACTATGATGAGACAGCAGAGACTGAAAGCCTTTTTGTTTGTTTGTTGTTTGTTTGTTGTTTTTTTTAAAAAAAAAAACAAAAACAAAAACAAATCAAAACTAAAACCCCTCATCTCAACAGAGAACTGGGAAAACTCTGGTATACATAGCTCTTGTGGGCAGGGAAGTCATCCTTCCATCATTGTTGCATCTTATTACCCCTGGTGTTTTTGGAAGGAAATAAAGCATGAGAAATTATATAGGGAGGAACTGAACTTTGTTCAGTAGTGCAACTCTTGTTAGGCTGTCTTTTGCCAGATCTGCAGAGATCTGCTTATTTTTATGTGCATGCTAGGACATGAAAACTCACTTTTTTGCAGATTTGTAAAAGCTTTTACCAACCTGCTAACTTCTGAACGCTCGTAGCAGCTGTTTAAATATGAAAACTACTTGTTGGATAACTAGATGCATGCCAAATAAACTGTGAAGATTTACATAAGCAAATTAAAATCTGTGAGAGAAATGGATGAAAAGAGAAGTTAATAGTTCAGTGGTGATTCATGAGTGTCTCAGATATCTTTTATGTAAATTTAACTTTTAGCTGAAAACAGATTGTTTAAAGTTTATTTAAAGTCTTTATTGAGGGAAGTACAAATAAAAATACATTGTAAAACTTGTATGCAACTCTGCTTGCTAAGTGCAAATGGTTCAGAGTTTATAGTTCGGATTCATTGTACGGTCATCTGCCATATTCCTAACTGTTGGGCTTTTTTGTTCATAATAGAGATGTATTATTAACAACACTCATCGACTAGTGGAACTATGTGTGGCCAAGCTATCCCAGGATTGGTTTCCCCTTCTTGAACTTCTTGCCATGGCCTTAAATCCTCACTGCAAATTCCATCTATACAATGGTACTCGTCCCTCAGAAACAGTCCCTGCAGGAGTCCAGCTGGCTGAAGATGAACTTTATGCCCGTCCTCCTGACCCACGATCACCAAAGGTATGTCAGCATATTCAGGCTTGTGTTTTTAATGTTATGTAGTATTACCTAATTACACAGTAGCCACAGAGAATTGTTTTTAGAAGAGGAAAAACAACTCCTTTATTCTCTGCATCACTAAGATGTTCTGCTGCTTTTGACTCTTACATTAAATAATGTTTGGTTCAAATTTCCCCTTCTAACTTTTTCAGTCTTTGGTTCACAGTCGTAGAATTGTTTGGGTTGGAAAAGACCTTTAGGATTGTTGAGTCCAACTGTTAACCTAGCACTGCCAAGTCCACCACTAACCATGTCCTTGAGCCATGTCATCTGCACATCCTTTAAATACCTATCAAACTCAGTCATGTGTTTCTGTGGTAAGCTGGCACAACTCTCTTGGGATGTCATTCTGCTGTATTAATTGGCTTGCTTGTATTTACCAATTGATGGATTTACCTTATTGCTCAATGTGATTTTGTAGGCAACGTATTTTGAGGAGGAGATTGTGTGATAAAGTACGAATTTTTCTCTCCCTTTTCCTAAAGTTTCCAGTGATGAGAGAAATTATTTTAACTGGACCTGAAATGCTAGTGTCAGTGTGGTTTGTGGGTTGTGGGTTTTTTTGTGTTTGTTTCTTTTGTGTTGTGGTATTTTTGTGGGTGGTTTTTTTGGTTGGTTGGGTTGGGTTTTTGGTGGTGTTTTTTTGGGGTGGATTTTTTGTTGGGATTTGTAAATTATTTTTTTTTAACTGGCAGTGCAGATTAGTAATCTGTTCTGGCTCTTGAGTGAATTTTTTTACAACTGTGGTCCAAGTGGCATTTGTACAACTTCAGGAGATAACCATTATATTTTTATTGCTTTCTAGCTTTTTTTTTTCCCTTTTTAGTAGAACTGCTAGCTGTTGATACATAAGAACGAAAGATAAACAACTTGGTGTCCTTGAACTTTCTTGCATTGCTTTAGAAGAATGTTATTTTGCATTCTTACTGCTTTTATATGCAGTATTATCACATCCAGGACCAGGAACAAATAGCTTTCTGTAGTAACTTAGCAGCCAAAGATGAACCTGAAGTAGAGTCATTTTTATTCTTATTTATTTGATAAAATTATTTGAATAACTAATATATGGCATGTGCATGTTGACATGACAGTGGGGAAGGTTGTGTTGCCTATTTCTAAGCATTTCTTTTAAACGGAGTGTTTAAACTCTGTAGGCAAGTTCATGTCATTTCTGTTTCTTTCTAACAGTTTATTTTGTAAGGACTTCTAAAAAGTAGGTTTTGTTACTAACAGGTTCTTGAAAGTATTTCTAGGTGGTAATTCATAAATGTCAGGAAATAACTGTTTATTATATTGCAGGGTTGGCTAGTAGATCTTATCAACAAGTTTGGCACATTAAATGGATTTCAGATCTTACATGATCGTTTCATGAGTGGATCAGCATTGAATGTTCAGATAATTGCAGCTCTCATCAAGTAAGTATTTTAAAAATAATACTGTACATGTTTCATAAAGTTGGGATAAAATGCTGGCACTTCCCCCACTCCATCTCTTAACTAGTCAATTTTTGTGTGTCAGCACTTTACGTTCTTGTAAATAGACTTGAGTTTCTTGAATTGCTTGCTCCTTACTATCTTAACATTACACAACAACCAGCAATATTACCTAACTACACTCTGATGCCTTGTTTCTTTCTTTTTAGGCCATTTGGACAATGTTACGAATTTCTAACATTACATACAGTGAAGAAATATTTCCTTCCAATTATAGAAATGGTTCCACAATTTTTAGAAAATTTAACAGATGATGAACTAAAAAAAGAAGCAAAGAATGAAGCCAAAAATGACGCTCTGTCAATGATAATCAAATCTCTAAAGAACTTAGCTTCAAGAGTTCCAGGACAAGAAGAAACTGTAAAAAACTTAGAAATATTTAGGTTAAAAATGATACTTAGGTAAGATGCTACTCCTAATATAATGTGCTACTTCTGATATTTTTGTCACACTTCTTACATTTAATTTCTCTTACAGGTTGTTACAAATTTCTTCTTTCAATGGTAAGATGAATGCACTAAATGAAGTTAACAAAGTAATATCCAGTGTGTCATATTATACTCATCGGCATGGTAATCCTGAAGAGGAAGAATGGCTAACAGCTGAAAGAATGGCAGTAAGTTCTCTTCTGCACCAAAATCCATTGATTAGATTTTCTTCCTCCTTGTTTCTTTAGTTATAGAAGTAGGTATATATTATGGATTCTGCACATTGCTAATTTTTGTATCTAGTGTTCTAAACAGTGGATATCGTGTCATGGTAATAAGGCATTTGAATAGTAAATTTTCTGTCAGCAATTGATGTACTTCTTTCAAAACCACCAGGCAGAATTATTTTTAGTGCTGATAAAAACATACTTTAAAAAGGGATCCTTGAGTAGTATGGTATTTATACAGTTGTTTTTAAAAAAAACAAGCCAGGCCTAGATACAACAGGTGTCACTTACTAGAAACTTTAGTGTCACTGTATCAAAAAATTGAATGATTTAAATAAGGATCTAGTCTGGTTTTCGTGCTTCAACTAATTTTTTCTCATTAGAGTTCCAAGTTACTATTCTGCTTTTCACATTTCAGAATCTGGATTCTCCAGTACAGAAGTTCTAGCTAACACATTTTAATTTTCCTCATTTAATTACCCGTTTTTTGACTACCGTTTCACATTCAGGTGGACATGTAGGGAAGTATTAAAATGAGTATTTATAAAATTAAAATAAGGACAGCTTACATCTCTGTGAAATTTAATTGTGTTGTGTTCAATGATTTTACTTTTTTCCCCACTGTTCTGCCCCATCTTTGTGACTGGCTACCTGTTGTGAGGTTTATAATCTGCAAAAGGACTACTGAGGAAAAAAAAGAATGACTGCAGTTCAACTTTTTTAAGCAATAGGAGGCAATGTGTCTCTCTTTTTTACATACTCCCTGTAGTTTGGCATCTCAGACAATATCTCAGTTTTAAAATGAAGACTTCTAGATTTAAGAATTTAATGAGATTAGCTTGAATATTGTGGGTCAGTCAAGGACATTGTTGGAAGATGTGATGCTTCGTATGTTTCTTTAATTTTCCAGTGCTCAAAGCACCCACTGCTTTGCTTCAGTTGGAACAAAAGATAAATGACCTTAATCTGGCTGTGTCAATGACACCACTGACAAAAATCAGACATACTTAAATATGTCTTGAATATTCTCCTCTAATTCAACTAGGGGCATTTAAAAAAACCCCCCTGTAAGTGGAAGCACTTAAATAATCTAAGTGTTATATATTTCAGTCCTTGCTTGTATCTTTTCTGTATGATATGCTGTAGACATACCAGTAGAAGTGTCTTAAACAATTTGGGTTTGATATTTACTGGTTGTGAATTGGAAGAGAAAAGTTTTGTTCCTTGAATAGAATTAACTGTTCTTCCCAATGGCTTTTAGTATTTGAAATTGTTTGAACATTTTATGCTTTGAGTTCATGATTTTTATATACCTGGAAAAATATTTCCCCTTAAGGTATCACAGTGACTAGCATATTGGATTATTAAAAATAACCTTTTTTTAATTAAAAAACCCAAACACACAAAAAAAGAGGAAATCAAAGTTAGAGATAAATACCTTCCTCTTGTGATGCATCTTTCTTACTACTCCTGATAAGAATATTGTATATAAATTCATTAATATGTAACAAGTAGAAATTTTTCTTAGCTCAAATACAGGTCACAGCACTTCAGTCATTTGAGATGTACTACTTTCTTTTTATATTCAGGAATGGATCCAGCAGAATAATATTTTATCAATTGTGTTGAGAGATAGTCTTCATCAACCTCAATATGTAGAGAAGTTAGAGAAAATTCTGCGTTTTGTCATCAAAGAAAAAGCCCTCACCTTACAGGATCTTGACAACATTTGGGCTGCACAGGTAGAGTTCAACTGCTTGTCTACTACTGCACAGAAGGGATCTTGTCGTGTATTGGTGTTATCAAATGTTTCTCTGTTTTGGAGGCCTGAATCTCAGAATTGTCTTCTCAGTCGTCTTCAGTAGAAGGGCTCAGCTACACACATATGTGAAGTCTAAAGGAGCAGTTCAGAACATGAGGCAAAGATTACCCTTTTTAAATGTTAAGAAACCCTCAACGTTGAGCAAATTCTGGATTATGAAGAAACTTGATACATTATGACTTAGAGATTTGCAATACACAGTATTTTAAAATACATCTGAGTTCACCACAGTTGTGTATTTTTTCCTGGACAGAGTACTATTAATAAGGCTTATAATGACTGTTCTAGAAACTATGTAACATCAAATTCTTTCCTTGGTGTTGTAATGATTATTTTTGAAAAACTGTTATTTTGGCAAGACTGGCTTTTTTAACTGAAATGATTGGTGAAACTGAACTTCCTATCTGTGGGCTGCATGAGTTTAACACATACAAAGTGCAGCTGAAGAGACAAACTCATTATTAATTATTGAGTAGACATAAAATAAAAGGTCATTTTAGGATGCAAAAAAAACATGAGTACATATATCCTTGTTCATAAGTAATTTTTGGTGAAACTCCAACTTAATTGTACAAGTAAGCCCTTAAGCCAGTCTTTCAAGAGTGAGAAGTCTCAATCTGGTTTCCAAAATAGAGGGCACTATTAGTTTTGGCAGGGATAGAGTTCAATTTCTTCATAGTAGCTTGTATGGGATTGTGTAGGTAAAGCAAAAGATTATCTGTTAAACACTTCATCTCAACCCATCAATTTTACCTTTTACGTTTTTGATTCTCTTTTCCACTGTGGGGTAGAGAGTGAGCAAGAGACTTTATCTCTGGGTGGTGCTTAGTTGTCAGCTGGAGTTGTACCACAACAAGGGCTAATACAGAAATTGTGTAGTATTAGATGCCTAGTTTACATGTGTTCATGCTCTTCTGAAATCTTAACAGTTTGGCTTAAGTAGACTTGTGCAGGTCTCCCTGTTTTCAGGCATGGTATTTTCAGGTTGAATTTGAAGCACTTGGGACTACAGGTGATGTAGTGGAGGGTTGACTTGGTATCTGGCATTTGAACTAAGTTCATAACCTCTTGACTTCAGTTCCAGCCTGATAGTAACTGCACAGGCTGAAAGTCAAGAAAGTCTTGAAATACCTTCTCTGGAGACTTTCAGAATTTGATGTTACATAGTTTCTAGAACAGTCATTATAAGCCTTATTCTGTCTGGATGCAATTCTGTGTAATGGGCTATAGGAAAACCTGCTTTTGGGGGGGGTCGGGTCAGGTGGGCTATATGATCTTTAGAGGTCCCTTCCAACTCCAATGATTCTGTGTGAAAGTCCTTTTTTTTTTTTTTCTCTTTATCCCTAAATTCTGTTTAGATACTTGCATCATGTAACAGAGCAGTATACAGATTACTCGAATTAAGGTCTGTAATCATACTATTAGCTTTCAGCTTGTGGTCGTTAGACCTTTCCAGACTGTCTTTGTTAGAAGTCCATGGGAGAAAAAAGACTTGGAGGTTAGTTTGCTGTTAGTAGGCTTGCATTAGCTATATTAGAACCTCATCATTTTAAGGGGGCAAATCAGAAATTTGGAAAGTCGCCTTCCAAGCAGTTATATTACTCATAATGCCTGGAAATAGGACAAGTGGATAAGCCATACTTTGTACTCTTCCAGAAAAGTGTGAACAAGCGATGCAACCCTTAAAAGATAGTCTACCACAACATTTGCCAAAAACACTTGGGAACAGACTCTCAAATGCCAGGTTTACTCTGCTCACTTATTTTGCTTTCAATTGTAGTTGCTATGGTGCACATACTGTGGTTTTGTCCTCTATTTTTTTTGTGTGTGAAAGTTTAATTCTGTAAGTTTTATTCAGGTAGATAGATAGTTCACTGTGGTTTCAGCCATGGAATTACAATAGACTAAGAGGTAAGAATACCAAAATCTGGACATACACAGTTGTTTGGGTTTGTTGTTATTTTTGTTTTGTTTTGTTTTGTTGGTTTTTGGTTTTGTTTGTTTGTTTGGTTTTTTTTACCAACTTCACTGTTCCCTGTGTTTAGAAGGTTTTGGAAGTTCTTACTAAACTACTTCTAAGAGCAGTTGGAGCATGAAATTCAGTAGCGAGGAGTTGACTTACTGTGTAGCTTTATATAACAGACAGGCTATTTTAGCTCTGGCTCAGTGCAGCAACAGTGTGGTCATGCTTTCAGGCTAGAGCTGTTATGTGGCTGCCTGGGTTTGGAGGGTGAGCATGCAAAAATTTACAATGGACAGTATTAGAAGTGCCCTGAGAATCTCACGATGCAACTAGAATAAAAATAAGTAGTTTATGAACAGTAATAAAATCATTCTGCTTTTGCCTTTAGAAGGCAATGTAAGTTTTAAGCTTTATTGAAGTGGTTTTGTGTCTTATAAAGTGAGTGCTCACAAAGTAGAAGGATATTTAATTAAAGGAATAATGTTGGAAGTCTCTGAAGGCAGGCATGAAGTTGCATCCTGTTGAGTTGCAAGGACAAGAAACAACTGGACAAGAAATAAAAATGTACAGATTAGTGTTGGAGTCTTACTATTTATATTCTGGAGCACTTAACTAGAGCATTACAGGTGCTTCCCTGTTTCCATATAGCAAACTGACAGTCCCCACACCAGGTTCCTTACCTCCTCCTACTGTTTAGTAGTGCTTCTCCTGCCTTTTCTGTTTTTAAGGGTGTCCCCATGTCTGTAAAAAAAAAAAAACTCCCAAGACAAGATTGTTATATTCCTTATTCTTCTTGACCGGCCTCTGCCAGCAGCTGCGTGTACTACTTCTGTCTGTTACACTGAAGATGCTCTCTCTCTGCCTTGTATGGCTTAAGTTTTTCTTTCTATCCAGGAAATGGTGTGGTAAGAGAAAAAGAAAAAAATCTATGATGTTTTGCAAAATCAAGTGGAGTAAGTGTTTTTGTAATTCCCCCTCCAGTAATCTGGCCCATAACATGAAAACAAATTTTACTACTTTTAAAACAAAAACCTATGGCACATTATAAAGAATGTTATGGCACAGCACATAACAAAGCTGTTAGTCTCTTTTTGTTTTTAAATGAACTATGGATTCAAGACTTTAGAAGGAAATGAATTTCAAAACTGCTTATGCATGCATTTTTAATACTGTACAAGATTGCATCAGAGTTTGGGTTTAGATCATTTATTTCACTTTTCTTTTTTAGTTATTTCAAATTTTTTATTCTGTGCTTAATGGGAAATTTTTCTACAGTAGATTGGCTGTTGATTTACATTAGCCCAAGACTGTTGTATCCACTAGCACAAAGGAGGTACTTCAGCCTGAAAAACTATGTGGAAATACTAAAACTTGTTTTACATCTTAAAATACCTCAATGGCATTCATTGAGGAAGTAGATTTTGAGTCCTTGCTTAAAAAAAAAAAAAAACAAAAACAAAAACAACCTCCAAATTAAAATACTGATTTGTAAGTTAAAATACACTTTTAGACTTTATTATCCCAGCATGATTTTGTTAAATAAATATTGTGACACTGCAGTATTTATAGTCTAAATAAATCCTTCTGTGCGCACACACAGAGAGCACAGTAAATACTTACATGTGCAAGGAAAACCTAAATATTGTGACTTTCCAGTGAAGGAAGTATTTGGTCTGCCTCTCTGCTCCCACAGCATCAGCTTTTCTTGCTCGCCACCTCAAACAGGCTTGTAAAAATGATGTGGGATTGTCTTGCTGTTTGACATAATATGGATTGCTACAGAAGTTTGTGGATTCTTTTTGTCGTCTTGACAGGCAGGAAAACATGAAGCCATTGTAAAAAATGTACATGATCTCCTTGCAAAATTAGCTTGGGATTTCTCACCTGAACAGCTTGATCACCTGTTTGATTGTTTTAAGGTAACTATGCATGTTTTGACTGTATTTGGGAGATGAGTTGTGCTCTGATAAATGGTGGTCCTCTAGTTTGGTGAATATGGATCTGATATTCTGTAATCTGGATACTGAACTTCATACTCAGAAGTTCTTTGTGTGAACTGTTAGAAGTTGTGTCTGACCTTGACAGAAGGATATGGAGTTATGTTGAAAGCTTACTCCGAAAAAGCTTAACTTAATGCAGAGGATGTTTGTTTCAGTCAGATCCAGAGGCATAAGTGATAATAAAATTTCATGCATCATGATTGTGAGCTATTTAAGAAGTCTTAAGTATAAGCATTTTATGTAGTTGCATCACTTTGTATCATTTCTTAATGGTGTGGGTTATGTGTGGAATTTCAAGAAAAAATGAAAAATGACTGATTTTGATATTAAAATACTTTCTTAGGCAAGTTGGACAAATGCAAGCAAGAAACAGCGTGAGAAGCTACTTGAGTTAATTCGTCGTCTTGCAGAGGATGACAAGGATGGTGTGATGGCCCACAAAGTGCTGAACCTTTTGTGGAATTTGGCTCATAGTGATGATGTACCAGTTGATATCATGGACCAGGCTCTTAGTGCCCATATTAAAATTTTAGATTACAGCTGTTCACAGGTGAGTAATCTGATAAATTCTGTAGTGAAATCAGTCACTGACAGTTTTCTTCCACACCTCCTGAAAAATTCCAGGGATTTGGTAATTTAACAAAAATGTCCCTTATCATAGATTTGTATTATTTTATCAACATGCACATAATTTTTTAATGCTATGGGACCTACTTTAAGTAACACAGTTCATACTTCAGTTGGGGAGAGTGAAAATCAGTTTGCTTGTCTTTTTGCAATTGGTGACATACTGTAATGTTGGAGGACTTGGAAAAGAATAGGAAGAATAGAAGAGCAGCCTCTCTCCTGTCATTGCATTTTTCTGAACTTGATCATGCTAATTTGTTTGGGTGAGTTTGGTTTGGCTTTTTTTTCCACCCTGGAAGTCCTTATATGTTCTGTACACTATTAGAAAAGACCTATCAAAGGACAGTGAAAATTATAACACTTTGTGCTTCCCCACCCAAACTTTTCGTGAAGTCTGATAAAATAATAATTCATTGTGATACAGAATCTTGACAGCCACTGACAGGTTTTGTTTCTTAGTCATTAAGAAACAGTCTCATTGTTTCTTGATGTTCGACAGCAGTTTAAGTAACTGTGAGTAGAAGTAAATGAAAGAATGGAAGGGGCAAATTATTTCAACACTGATGATCCTGTTGAGCTACAAGTTTTCTGAAAGCTTGAGTGATCAAGGGCAGAGCATTTGTAACACACTGATAGCTTCTGCCAACATGTAGTGCTTCTCAGATACTTTTCTTATGCTTATATGCTTGAGAACTCAGTTGATCTAGTACTTCTGTGGTGTTGTACATCCTGTTCTACCCTGGAAACAAATAAGGGAATTATAATAGTTTCTGCAAAATACTTGATTTTGATTATTGTTCTTCAAGGATCGAGATACACAAAAGATCCAGTGGATAGATCGTTTTATAGAAGAGCTTCGCACAAATGACAAATGGGTCATTCCTGCACTGAAACAAATTAGAGAAATTTGCAGTTTGTTTGGTGAAGCACCACAGAATTTGAGGTAAGAATGGAATGCAAATAAAATTTTGTCTGTTAAAAGTTGAATGGGTTGGAATGAGGCAAATTTTAATCTTTAATTTATCCCCCCCCAAGAGGAAGGGAAAGCTTAGGTAAAATCATAACTTGGGTTTGGAGTTGTTCCTGAGTTTTTAATGTATAGAAATAACCTCTAAAATTCAGACACATAGGCTCAGTAAGAGAGCATTCACTGCTTCCTTAAATGTGCTTTTATTAATTTTTGGAACAGTAGTCTGATTTGTGAGAAATCTGGATTTGTTTTTCTATTATCCATGGACTTCCCTGCCTTAACAATGGCATTAGCTTACAAAGTATAAATATATTTTATATGCATGTATGTTTGTATGAACAAACTTACAGCCCCCACCCATCCCTAATCTTTGATGATAAATTTATATGGCTCATGTAGTTTATATACTTGTTGTGAAAGGTGATTTTATTTATCTAGGAAAAATAGTCCACTGGGGTTTTTTGTTTGTTTTCTGGGGTTGTTTGTATTTTTGGGGTTTTTTGTTTGTTTTTTTTTCCGCATTTGTTTTTAAAAGGAAGAAATAAGGAAAAGCTGTTGTCTGTTTGGACTTGTTAACATATATGTACTTGCTGTTGCTATTTTAATTGTCTTCTCACTACAAAAGTATCTGAGATTTTTGGGCCCCTAACAGGTTTTGTATCCCCATGAGAACTTTTACAAACTCCAGAAAAATGTTGTCAGTGTTGCATAATTCCTTCATTTTAATTCTTGTAAGCAGGTAAACTATTCAAATCAGTGTTGCTATTGCAGTCTGCTGACAAGAAGGATCAAGGCAGGGAAAGTTGAAGAACATAAGCCTTCAGTTTACACAGTGCTGTCTTCCTACCGATACCATTTTAAGGAGCTGTGATAATATTTCATGCCTGGCTTTTGGAGGCTTCTTTATTCATTTAGTTTGCAGCATCTTTCTCAATTTTTATGACACTTTAATCCTTTACCATTTCATATTACTGATTGTTTGAGGTTTTTCCAACAAGGTCACAAAGTTAACCAGCTTATTAGCAAATAAGTCTGTTTTCCCTGTCTTGGACTTCTTAACCTTTTACGTGCTGTCAGACCCTAGCAAATGGGGCTACCTGCTTATTCATGGTACTTGTTCTAGTTAAATGCTTTTTTATTTTTAGCACAAGGCCTTAGCAAAGAGGTTTTGCTTTGACTAGCTGTTGAAGCAGAGCTCATTCAAGGCACTGGTTATGTTTCTACTCTGAATCTTGAGAGGAACCTAACATCTTTGGATTGTGAAAGTTTAGGTTCCCTGTATGGTACATGTACAGTTAGATGGCTTGAGTATTGCAGCTTTGCTCCCCTCCCCTCTGTCAGACCATGTCTTCCATTCCTCAGATTTCAGGGACGTCTGTATTGCATTATGTAATAATACCTCATTTTTATGCAGAGTTTGAAAACCCATATGTCAGGAAAGTAAGCTTTGAATTCAAGGGTTTAATCAAGGGACTTCTAAAGACCTCTTCTAGTGGAGATGCCTTTGTTAGCAAGATACTGTTGAGAGAGGGTTTTTTTAAGTCAAGTGCTATTACTGCCTAGGTGACTGAGGAACCTAGTGAGTGAAAACATCACTTCAAAGTAATCAGTGACTTCCCAGTGTTCTGAGTTTTCTGGTAACTCTTAACATGAATACAGTTTGGAAATTGTAATGCATACATCCAGTAGCTGTCTGTTATCAGCTTACTTGATTAACTTAAAACTTTAATATCTAATGTCCATCTAGAATTTGGATCAAAAATAGACCAAAACAGTTGCTTGTGACAGCTGCGTCAAAAACATCTCACAGAGCTTTCTGTGTGCAACATTAATCCCATAATCTATAGTACTGAGCCGCTGTTTTGGGATGGTTCAGTTGATTGGCACTGGCAAGTAAAAGTTTGGTCAGTAACAGCTAAGGCTGCTGATTCTTGGCAAAAATAAGTATCTTATGCCACTGGCACTGTAGAGATCCTTTTGAGGAGGAGGATTTAATTGTTGATAGTTATTCATGCAGTTGAACAAGGTGACAAATTGGTTACACAATTGCTTTGGCAAAATTTAACTCCCTGACTACAAAGAAATGTTATGTATTTTGTGAAGTTTAGCTTAACCAGAACTGCAACAGCATGAGAAAATAATTATTTAGGTATAAGGATTCTTACAGGTGCAGGGATACTTATTAAGGAATAGTCAACTTCTGTGATTCAACATAGCGACCTTTAGTGTACAAATAATTAATGATCTTAATTTTACCAGTGTTGGCTGATGGTAGAGCCTCCTTCTGTAGCCCAATTTCAAGCACTTCTGTTTGACCTGTATCTACTCAAGCAGTATAAGCCTGGTCTCCTAAATTACTTGCCTAAGAACTGACTGAGCATTCAGAGAACATTCTGTAGGAGTTTAGGGGTTTCTTTAGTGCTTTAAGGCAACAATAATGCTAGCTTCTAGTCACTTTGTAGCCTCAAACTATAATTCCCTGTGTTTCATCACTGCTATTTGGACTGTTAACATCTGCTTTTAATAGTACGTAGTATTTGTTAGTCTGGTAGAACTCTTAACTTTAAAAGCTGAGTTACATGTGCAGTATTATGTTGGGCATGTTGTATGTGCAGATAATTTTGGTTTTGTTTTGTTTTTTTTTTTAAAACCATTTAAATCAAGTAGTTTGGAATTTTGCCTTTGTCACTTTGCCAGTATTCCTTCTTTTTCTAGTAAACATGCATTCTAACTATGAAATGTTCTTTTTATTATTTTCAAAGTACTGTGGCCTCCATTTCAAAATGCTCATTTTTCTTATCCATTGGCTTTTGATATACATTTAGTAGAAACATAATGAGCTTTACTGTTAACTTCAATTTTTCATGCTCCTCAGTTATTGCTAAAAGGAATATTGTCCCAATGGCACCAACATCATATAGTCTAATTGCAGATGCTTAAGGAATAGTTCTATAGTTGCATATGGAATTCAATTCTAGAAAGCATGCTAGAAAGTCTTACCAATCCTCTTGTCTTTGTCTCCATCCTAGCAGATAGAGACATCTTAAATGTTGCTCTCAAATACTATGTAACAACTTACAATTTAGCTCATAACTCCAGTTACTACAATTATTCAGCTTTTGTAAGTGGTTGTTAACTAAGATGAATCCATGTCCAAACTTACTGTTTGTTCATGTGGTTGAGAAAGAAGATAAGTAAAAAATGTCTAGCACAGAATTTTATTTAGTCTTCTGCTGATAAAGCTTTCTTTTTGCTCTACTTTTGTAAGATTGATACGAATGTGTAATGTTATCGGTATATAAATATGCATTCCAATAGGATGATATACCATCTTGCTTGTGCTTGGTCTCGTAGTTGTTTCATCATATATATTTCCCCAATAGTCAGTGTTCATATTTACTGTTAACCATTGTAAATGCATCTTTATAATGCATTTTATAAGAGGTAACACCTTGGGTTCTTTTGCTGGTTTATGCTGAGCAAGGATGATTGGCAGAGATGGAATGAAGTGTAATTGTGAAGTTTCCCTGAATGAAACCAGAGAATATTCTTTCTGGGTAGATGAAGTCCTGTGTACTCTTTCTTCATTCTTCCATCCCTTTTGCTTTCTCTGAGACCAGTGTCTGGGTCCGTTTTTTGGTTGGTTGGTTTGTTTGGGGGTTTGTTTGTTTAGTTTTGTTTAAATGCAGTTTGTGTTTTAAGTGCCTCTTTGAAGCTGCTTTTGGAAAGCTCTGCATATTATGAAATTTAATCACAGAAGACCTTTGTGCTTAGCAGGCCAAAATCTGTTGGTTGTAAATAACAAAATTATTGGAAGGGTGTTGATGGCTTCTATATTTTAAACCCAGATTGACAGTGGTCTTTTGCCCAATGAATCAATTTGTCTGTTGTTAAATCTACAGTGAAATGTGGTTATCAGCTGCAAGATTATCATCAGCTGATGCTGCAACTGGGGTTTCTTGCCTTCCCTACTGTTCTCAAAAGGTGTGGTGATGCTGTAGAGTGCTGTAGGTCACGTAGTGCAGAGATGCTGTTTCATAGGAAGGATGAGAATTCCTCCCTGTAATCCATTCAGATAATTCTGGGGTTTACTTTTCTAAGCCTTGAAGGAAAGGGGAACAGATCTGAAATCACATTGGTATTTTATCAGGGCAGGCTGTGGGATCAGCTGAGTGGCAATACAATGAGGAAGAACTCCTTTTGTACCCCTGCCCTGTTGTGTGTGTCTGTGTGTGTTTCTTTTGGTTGGTTTGTTTGTTTCTTTGGGTTGGTTTGTTTGTTTCTTTGGGTTGGTTGGTTCGTTTGTTTATTTGTTCCTCTCTTTAGTGGAAGAGCAGTGATTGTTTGCATTGTTCCTGCAACTGAGATCAGTGTTCTGCTCTACAAAAGTTGAGGCATTTTGAGACTGTTCTTTGGGGGGTGATTAGTCCCTAAGGTCTAGAATTTGATAGTATTTGTGGCATGTGGGTTTTGGTCACAAGATCTGTATTCATACGGTTTACTTTTGTAATCTAAATATGTCTAGTAGTGTATAAGCGCAGCATTTTTGGTTAGAATTTGGTAATAGACTTAAATTATCATCTAATTATTTATTTGATGTATTTCTTTTCTTGAACTCTTGATTTTTCTTAGACTATATCCTCTTCCTAACTGTGCTTTTTATGTTTGTACCAACATTTTTTTCAGCTGTTGTAACAAAAATCAAACTATGCAGAGTTGTGCAGGTTGTTTTGAAATATTATTGGCTAGTGTTCTTTCACTATAATTTTAAGACTATGCGCTTTTGTTTTGAAAATTGACCTAGTTTTACTTATTGTTTTAATATTAGGAGAGAATATCAGATTGTGGAAGAAACTGTGGTTATGCATATTATACAGTATAACTGTTATTCTGCGGTTGAGGGTCTCTATCTTTACTATGCAATTTATGGAAAGGTGTTTCTATTCCTGTCTTGGTGCAGATATTCTCCTTCCAGCATATTGAGCTGTTCAGATTGGTTTTATATTTTTCATACATACCGTAACTGTATAATCTTCATAAATTAACTCCCTTTAATAACTGGTGAGAACGGTTGATATGTCAGAAGAAAAAAGAAAAATCTTGTCAGAGACATAATATGCTTTCTATTTGAGATCTTCTAAGAAAATTTGGAACTTACATCAAAGATGAGTTCCTTAAATTGATTTTTGAACTGCTAGGTACAAGACTTCTCTGCTTTTCTTACAATGCTTGTATTTTAATTTCAGTCAAACTCAGCGAAGTCCCCATGTGTTTTACCGACATGACTTAATCAATCAGCTTCAGCACAATCATGCCCTAGTTACTCTGGTTGCAGAAAATCTTTCTGCCTATATGGAAAGCATGAGGCAGTATGCTAAAGGTAAGTTGTAAAATAAAAATTGCCTCATAAATAGAGTGTATGAAAATTCCACTTGAAAATTTGAGTTCACAGTTTTTTCATTAAGAGAATTTACTTTTAAGTTTATTTGTTTAAATTTTTAGCGTCTGTGGGATTGATACCCTTTCTGGTGTCTGATTGGGTAAGAAAAGCTTAAAATGTAGACATTTTGTTTCATAATTGAAAGTATGGTGTCTCACAGCAAAATATGTGGAAATGGCAACTCTTGTTTATCTCTGGATTGATAAACATCTTGCCCTACTTAAGCTTAGGGTGGTTATTTTTGTGGAAAGTCATAATAATAATAATCTTGAATTGTGGCCTACTTCTACTTTGGAATTTTTGAAAGCTCCTTTGAGAAGTTTCTTCAATTGCCTCTATTTGAAGTCAGTGTTTGGAATTGTCAGGGAGGACTTTAAACCGCAAGGATACCATTTCTTTTTACAAGCTCCCATTTCTGTTAAGTTGCTTTCTAGCAGCATTTCTTATCAGCCACACTTGTATCTTATGCTAAACCCAACCCTTCACTGGTGAAGTTTCACTCTTATACTGGATTAGCTTTCTAGCTACTGATGTAGAAATAGGGAAATGAAGGAGAACGATGGACCAGAAAAGTCCTTGTTGCACTGGACCACAGTACTTTTCATATTGAATTAAGCCAGCAGAAGTAAGAGAAAATGATTTATGGGTGCCCCCTGCCTCCCTGGCCATCTACTTTGCTGACCATTCTACCCTGGCACTCTAAGATACCAGTCTTTCAGTAGCATCTCAAAAATGACAGTATATTATGTAGGAATTAAATGTGTATTATTCAGAGAGGACAGGATATCTGCACATTGTAAAGCATATGTGTGTCTTCCAATGCTTGGGTAGTTTGCATAGACAACTTTAATTTTGGAATTATTTTAATTTTGGAGTACTTGATAAAAGATACCCAAAATACATCCTTGAAGATCTGTTTGTATAGTGGTGCTCTAAGAAGATGATAGCTTCAGCCAGGTATAGGTCAATGAGAATGACATTTAAGCTAAATCTGCATACTGCAGCTGTATTTCTCTATTCAGAAATACATGAGAGGAGTTACTCTAATTTAAGGTCCTTAATGATCACATTGCACTTGTTAATATTAAAGTAATACTAAATGCTTTCTTCTAGTCTCAAGCAATACTGTCATAGGCTTAGTCTTCTCCAGGAAGGTGGAATAGAACAAGTGTTATTCTGTGTAACTTCTGTAAGCTGTTAGAGGGCTCTTTAGCTTTGCTGAAGTGATGCAAAAAAGTGCAATTTCATTTATAATAACTTTGCATTTTAACTATATGGATAGATTAGAATCTGTGATTCTGTGACTCTCTTTATTAGGCTGTGGCCAACTGTGAAATCCTGGGTTTGGCCTCAGGGTCAGGAAGAAAACATAATCAACTACTATATTATAATCCAGTATTGTCTTTGTCTGAAATTAGCCTATATTTGCTATTAATGTATGAACTGTTTATTCATTGGTTTCAATTATTTTTGAACTCTCAAGCCAGAAGGTAGTTTTTGACAATATTCTTTACCTATCAAATTTTTGATGACTTTAGCAGAAAAAATTAGGCTAATAGTCTTTCATGAATCTTTTCTTGTTCCCCAAAACACGTCTCATTACCCTGCCCCTCCCCAACTGTAATGACTCAGTAAAGCAGTAATACAAACATCTTAAGCAAGATAGGAATTAGTGTGCAAAGAGTTTAAATGGAATCTAATTATGAAGCAATTAAATTGTGCTTTCTTGAAACAAAGCTACCGCATCACAGTACAAAAAACAGACGAACAACAGTGTGGGGGTTTTTATTAGATGCTTTATTTCATGATTAAGTGTAGCCAGAAAAATATTTCCTAATGTTCCAGATACTGTATTAGCACTGTAACACACAGTTCTTGTGCAACTTTTCTTTCAGTTTCAGTTTTACATACTAAACAGAGCAGAACATAGAGAACAAAGGGGAATTAAAAAGTCCAGTTACCCACAGATCTTTTTGGCAGTTAATGCCACAATTAGTGTGTAATTTATGATACTATTATTATCATAATATTTGATTAATTTTGAATTTGCCATATTTTTATTTTTCTTGAATGCTTCCATAGTTGTATTCTGTGATAGAGACAGTGTTCCTATTCTCCTGTTACTAACGTATATTGTTTTCTATCATATTTGTTTTATATGTTTGACTTTTCAAGGTTAAAGAAAAGCCTAACCTATGTTTCAGGATTTTTTTTCCATGGTCTGTGTATGACTTTCTCTTCTACTGAACTCACCCTTTCCTCCAACTTTGCAAAGTCCTCTGTGAGATGAGGCAACTGGTATTTCATTGTGTAGTTCTGAAGGAGGAGGTCACAGTTTCACCTTTTGTCTATTTAATAAAAATATTTTGAAAATTCTAGAGGGTTGCCAGTTTTCCTTTATCTTCTCTTTTTCTGAAATAAGAAAAAACTCCGTTGTGTTAATGAAATGTAATTATTTGTAAAAATTGTGCCACATAATCATCTCTGTGTTTATCACTATCTACACTTAAACTTTCAACCAGTCACTTTTTTATCTATATCATTCTTCTGTATGTAGGAAGAATTTTTAAGTCTTTAAAGGACAGGACACAGTTGGAGTCAGCATATTTTTTTCTGAATATATTGTCTAATAAAATTTTCATATTTGCAGAACATGGTGAATATGATCCTCAAACTGTAAGACCAGGAAGCAGATACAGTCATGTGCAGGAAGTACAGGAGCGACTGAACTTTTTACGGTTAGTTGTAACTTCATCTTATGTTTAACTTCTGTATGAAACTCGGATGCAAAAATACACTGAATGGTTTGGTTTATTTCCCAGAGGGCTTCTGCGCATGTATTGAAATACTCAAAGTTTGTTAAGATTTTTGTAATGCAAGGCTCTGATTCTGCACTAAGATTTGTATAGGCTTTTTCTGTCTGTGTGCAGAACCCTACTGACTAAAATATAATGTAGATATGAATACAGTTATATACATAGTGGGGTAACTTAGCTGAAAGCTAAAAATATTCTATGTAGGGGTATGCCCATATGTCCTTATTCATTGTACAGCACCAGATCTAAATTCATGATAATAAACCAGCATAGACTTTGTTAGGTTGTCAGCAACTGGACCTTAGAAAGAGGTTGGAATAAACAAATTTATTTGGATGACTTTTGACCAGTGACTGAGTAAAAAACAAAAGGATCTCTGCTTATTACAGAGCTTCAGTGTGTTGATGCTTTTTAGGCAATGTCTCTCTCAGCTTTTTCTTACTTCGTTTTAACCCTTCTTTAAACAAGAAAAATACATGAACTCTCTTAAGTTTTCTAGGGGAGATTTTTTTTTTAACATTTAAAATTTTTACCAAGAATTGTTATGAATTTAACTGAAATGTTAAAAAGCTGTTTAAGGAAATTATGAAATAGCATATGCACAGCAGGCTTAATTTTTTACTTCTGTATGTTAGAAATTGTAACTGCATTGAATATGTTCAATAGTTGTTAATATAAAAGAATTTTTGAAGTCTCATGGCTGTCTAATGTAGAATATTTAGGTAGCAACCTCTGAAAAGCAGTGCCATGTCTTAATCCTTGATTTATTTTACATTGGAAAGGCTTTGAATCAGAAAAACTGAAAAACTTTATCATTGTTCTTCCTGAAATGTTCTTAGTGTTAGCTCTCAGAACTGAAGTTCTTAATAGTTCTTTAATAATAATTTAATACAAAGGAAAACAATACTTAAATAAATGGAAGAATCTCTAGTTCTCTGACTTCTGCTTCTGTCTCTATTCCACAGAATTGATACCTTATTTTGTGATTTTGCTAAAATGAGGGCTAAAACACAGTGAATGATTGCAGAAGTAATTTCACCTCTTATGTTGTGACCTGAGCTTTAAACTTAAGTAGTTCACATTAGAAAATGTGCATTTGTTTGTATGTAATATGTGAACAAGGCTTGATAATTTTTGCGTAAAATATTTTTGTCAAATTTTATTCCTTTTTTGTTTGGACTGTAAGGTCTTGATCCATTCAAACTTACTAAGAAGTTATGGGGCTAATTATGAGTGGACTGATGATGTAAATAAAGTTTACATATACTTATGATATCTATATGTAACATGCATATTCACCTTTTTGTCTGTACTTTTTACTGAATTGTAATTCTGGATGTCTGTTAGACAGTGTTGTTAATTGTCTCTTTGTTTTGCTCAAGATTTTTATTGAAGGATGGTCAGCTGTGGCTCTGTGCCCCTCAGGCGAAGCAAATATGGAAGTGTTTAGCTGAAAATGCGGTTTATCTTTGTGATCGCGAAGCCTGTTTTAAATGGTATTCCAAACTAATGGGGGATGAACCAGACTTAGACCCTGACATTAATAAGGACTTCTTTGAAAATAATGTGCTTCAGCTGGATCCCTCCCTATTAACAGAAAATGGAATGAAATGTTTTGAACGTTTCTTCAAAGCTGTGAACTGTCGAGAAGGAAAGCTAGTAGCAAAGAGACGAGCCTATATGATGGATGATCTGGAATTAATAGGATTAGACTACCTTTGGAGGGTGAGTTAATGGAGGAAGCATCTGAAAAGTTAACTATTAAGTCTTGCTCGGTCTTTTATTTTTAGGAATGTGTAATTTATTAGTTATAGACCAATGTTACAAAAAGCTAATTTTTCACACTAAATGCATGGTTAACAACTCCACTGTCTTCCTAGCAAGTATGCAAACTGGTTACTTTGCAAACTGATGTTTAAGGGAAGGTTATTTGAAATACAAAGTGTATTTGTATATGCACATGAGGTTAAAAAATTGCCTATGCTGTTGATGAAGAAGGGATCATTCCAGGTGAATTATTGGTAGGTTTCTCTCTCTCACATGCACATTAGAATTAAACTTTTATTTTGTGCACCTTATAATCTAGTTCATGTCAGTCATTCTAGTATGCTTAACAGGAGTGATTCCAGA
Organism: Chloroceryle amazona; assembly: GCA_027560015.1. Taxonomy (NCBI): domain Eukaryota; kingdom Metazoa; phylum Chordata; class Aves; order Coraciiformes; family Cerylidae; genus Chloroceryle; species Chloroceryle amazona. The sequence continues at coordinate 27,490 of JANHFX010017925.1, read as the reverse complement.
TTAGACTAAGTGACCACTAGTCTGATCCTTTCTCATATATCCACAACTTACTGTCTAAACAAGGTTACACTTTTTCAATAGGAAGCTCATAGCTTTCTGAAGCTTGCAAATCCATTGGCTAAAAATATCAGTATCTAATTTGATAACTTAATTTTTTCACAGTATTTCTAGTTTTCAAGAGCTGCATTAGAACCCACAGTAATGCACTGTGGCATGATTATCATGGCTGTGTTTTTTAAAACGTGCTATATATAAAGCAGCAGTCTTCAGTAGTTTCGGTTGTGGCTTGCTGAGGGGTTAGGTATTTTAACCATGGTGATGATAGTTAAAACCAGAGTAGATCACAATTTTTGTACAAATAAGTTTTCCCACAGTGTCTCTCTACAAAGTGCCCACATAATGCTAGCATGTTTTAGTTGCGGAAATCAACTTGCATCTGCCCTGCTGTCTGGCAGCGTGACAGAACTTTTTTGAAGCTTCAGCCTGAATATCTTGCAAGTGTTGTTTATAAGGGCTGCTTTCAGACTTGGTGGGTCATAATCAAAATTTAGATTATCAGGTTAGAAATAGAATTCATTTGCCTGTCTCCCACCCACTCACAAACATTGAAATAGTTTTAAAGTTCTGGTTTTAAATATTTGGTCATGTAGATCATTCAAGCATATGAAAAAATGCTTCTCTTTTGCTCTGAAACTAGTGAAAATTGAAATGTAATGTGAAGATGACTATATAAAAGTGCTTCTGTTTATAAAGCATTGGCTTTTTTTTGCTAATTCTAAACTCCATTAAACTTGTTAAATCTGAATTTTGATTCTTGTATAATTAACTTCAGTGTAAGTTGTATTGATTGTATTCTTTAACTGAGCTTTAAGATTTTCACCTCATAAAATGACACACTATTGTATTACAATAGTTATGGAGTCCTTTTGTTTTAAGTTTTTATACCAGAAGATGTTCTAATGTGTTTTGTTTTTTTGTTATTATTGTGCTAGGTTGTGATTCAGGGAAATGATGACATCGCAAACAGAGCAATAGATCTTCTTAAAGAGATCTATACTAATCTTGGTCCAAGGTTACAAGTTAATCAGGTAAAAAAACCCAAGAAAACGGGTATATAACATGATAGAAAAACGTTGATAAAATTAAATTTTCTGATATCTTTATATTTGAAAGCTTTGAAAACAGAGAATGGGTTTCGTGTTTTGGAGAGTATTGTCCTGAGTCCAGCCATGATTCTGGTCCGACACAGAGGTTTTTTCTGATACTTGCAGACTGAACTGTGATAAATTTTTTTATATTAAATTGATCACTGTATTGGCTCATTCTACTAAGAAAACGGTTAATATCATATACTTAAGTAAGCCTTTTGTTGAACTTCCAATTGTGGTACTTACTTCTACTAGTATGTTCACTGGATGGGTCTGTTGAGTGTTCTCACAAGCTGATCTAATCTTGGTTTATGTCGTGTCCCTTACAAAGGGTCACAGAGTTTCTATATAATGGCCAAGCTGGGCTCTAGCAAATCATCTATGTCCCTAAGTTAGTATTTGTTGGGATCTGCATTTCAGTGGACAGAGAGAAGAGATAATGAGTTTCTGAAAGGTCAGAGGAAGGGAACTGTTGGGATTGACCTTCAGACAGTCTCCAAATGGTAGCTTGCCAGTTATATTTCTTAAACTTCAGTCTTCATAGTTGTCCTCAAAAACATTTACAGTCTTCAGAGTTGCCAGTCTGCTAGATACAGCACAGCTGCTATAGGTGGTGCATTTACAGCCATTCGAGCGATATCTTACTATAGTGGCAGATGGGTTGTATGCACCTTTCTTACTATAGATCTGGGCTTACTAAGCATGCATAGATCTGTCCATCTGCACATGGTTAGATCTGACACTTCTAGGAAGTGTTGAATTTACTTAACATGCATACAAATATTTTGTGTCGGTGTGCTGGTAACTCCTCTGCTCCTGAGCTGCCTCTGAGAAAAATGGCTGCTTGACTGTGGCTTACAGCCATAGCTGTGACTCTTAATGTTTCTGTTGCAGACTACTACCTGGAGACACTGCAAACTCTTCATGATGATTCTATAGCTTATACATCATTCTGGGTCAGGAATAAAGGGGTATCAGGCAGAAAGAAGAGATTTGCTGAGCTGCATCTGTACTGAATGTAGCTCAAAATCCGTTTCTGAATTTATGCAGGAAAAGAGCGTATGTGGAATTCGCTTATGTGATTGGGGAAGGGTTAGTTGATCTGGTGGTCTGTAAATGTTCCGTGTTCACTCTTAGTGTAAAGTAGGTTAACCTATACTAGATTGTCAACTAGAGATTCTTTAACATGAGGAAATGAATAAGAGAAGGTCCAACTTTTTTTTTTTACTTCTACCATTGGATTATTCTGCCAAAAAGATATTTTTTAATATTTGTATTTTGGTGTAATTGTACCAATTTTTTAATGTAATTAGGTAGTGATTCATGAAGACTTCATTCAGTCCTGTTTTGATCGTCTGAAAGCCTCCTATGATACATTATGTGTGTTGGATGGAGATAAAGACAGTATCAATTGTGCAAGACAAGAAGCAATACGAATGGTGAGAGTGTTGACTGTTTTAAGAGAGTATATAAATGAATGTGACAGTGATTACCATGAAGAGAGAACTATTCTACCTATGTCAAGGTATGTGTGAAAATAGACTATGGTGCTAAGTACTAATATCTTTATTATGTTTACATTCTAAAGGGCTTCTGTTCTGGGAATGTACTTTTAGAGTTTCAAAAATCCATTTTCTTTGCTAATATGTGAAACTCTGATATGTAGAAAAAAAGAAAAAGAAAAAAACAACATTGAAAAACCACACACAAATACAGGCATATATGAAAGGGAGGGCAGACCTGAGAATAAACTTGCTTCTGATGTTTTGTTCTATAACTAGTACAATGTGCCTTGTGACTAGATTGTTTTGGATGTGCTTGTTTCTTTCAGATCATTTGAAAGCAATACCATTCTTTAATTTAGGTTGGGCAAAGCTTCTTTGGAAGCTACTTTAGAAGTTTTTTATAGTCCTGTCATAGAAGAAGCTATGGTGTTAATGTGTATCTTCACCTTCCAGAGTTGTTTACAGATCTGCTAATCTTACTTTTTAATCTTAAATTTAGAATTATGTTTTAAGTGAAATATTCTGTGTAAGTTCCATATAAAAAGGGGAGGAAGAGAGCAGTACTTCGAAGTATTTTTATTTTCTGCATACCTTCTCTCTTCCTATATTTGTCTCCAAGTAAAAACTTAGCTTAAATCCTAGCTACTCATTCTTTTAACTCTATCTTTAGTACAAAGTAAAATGTAACACTTGAATCCAATGTTGCATAGGTGTTTTCACACAAAAAAAAAACAAACACAAAAACAAACCAAAAAAGAACACCCAACAACTCCAACAAACAAACAAAACACCAAAACCCAACAACTTTATTTCATGAGAGTGGAACGCAGAACAGAAACCTGTTCAAATCTTCTAGTGTTAGTTGCTGCCTTCTGTCGGAGGCAGGTTTCAGGAATACATAAGGAATACACTGAGATGGCTCTGGATTTATGATGCAGCTAACATACTTTAGACATGGTGGGGATTTGTTATCCCCTTATTTTAAATGGCTAAAAACCTAAGAGATTGCTGTTTTTTCATGATGTGTCACTAATTGCAGTACTCCTCAGAATTTTTATCATATATATTGATTGATTGGTCCTAACGAAGCTCTCTTGGTGATTGTGGGTGCATCTTTTTTATGTGGGCTGCTTATTTGATTAGACTAATTTTTTCACAGGTCTTGTTAGCAAGGAGCTTTCATGAGGAATTTTTGCTCTCTTTTGTTGCATGGGATTAGTTTGTTGGGCTTATCTGGGCATATCTTTCCTAATGAGTTCCCTGCCATTGTGAGAAGTGTGATCACTGCTAACGTGAAAAAATTTCTTTTATTTAATTTGACCTCTTTAAAGTTTTTAAAGCATTCTGATTTTTACAATTGGACTTCCAATATAGAACTTTTAACAGCTTTTGACACAAGGCATTAACACTTGGTGACCTGATGGCTTTTTCTGATCTCGGTGCATTTAAAACTGAGTCGTTTTATTGAAAGGACAAAAAAAACAGTTGCCAGTCTGATTTGAGCTTTGCTTGCACATTTTGATTAGGAATTGCAAACCAGAGAAAAGATCTAAAATTTCATAAGAGACCTTTTAAAATTCCATCAATGTTCCTGGCCTGACTGGGAAGTTGACCATATTTAAACACACCTGTGTTGATTATGGCTTCTTGGAAGTTTCTGTCTGTGTTATGCTTGCATAATTGCTGGAGCTTTCACAAAATCATAATCTGTAAAGATTTGATGTTGAACTATCTGCCACATAAAATACAACAGGAAAGATAATTTCATGAGGGAAGAAATAACTTTACCTGGTTTGTTTATTTTCAGAGCTTTCCGTGGTAAACATATCACCCTTGTAGTTCGTTTTCCAAACCAAGGCCGACAGGTGGAAGATTTGGATATTTGGTCTCATACGAACGACACAATTGGCCAAGTTCGGCGTTGTATTCTCAATCGAATTAAAGCCAATAGCGCGCACACAAAAGTAGAACTGTTCATTGGCGGTGAGCTGGTAGACCCTGCTGATGATAGAAAATTAATTGGGCAGTTAAATCTCAAAGATAAAACGGTAAGTGTTTCAGGTTAATTATTTTTGTCAATGCAGATGTCATTTCCCTGTTGTATGTACTTGAAAAATACCATGTGTGCAATCACTCATTCTTGTCAAATAGTTCCATCCCTCTTGTATTATGCCACTAACATTATATCAGATTCTTATTTAGTAAAGAATCTTCATTTTTGCATAGTATTAAAACTATGATTATGTTTTTCAGCTAATTACAGCTAAGCTTACACAGATAAATTCTAATATGCCCTCAAGTCCAGATAGTTCTTCTGACTCTTCAACTGGTTCTCCGGGCAACCATGGCAATCATTACAGTGATGGGCCAAATCCAGAAGTTGAAAGTTGTTTGCCTGGAGTGGTAAGCATATTTTGAAATGAACAGTTTAAAAGTATTTTTTCCCGGTATTTTAACTAATGATTTTCATGGGGATTTTTGTTTGCTTATTTTAAAGATAATGTCACTGCATCCTCGATACATCTCCTTTCTTTGGCAAGTTGCAGACTTGGGCAGTAGCCTAAATATGCCACCTCTGAGAGATGGAGCTCGTGTTCTTATGAAGCTCATGCCACCAGGTAAAATTAAATTTTATTCATTTTCTTTTGTAATATTCTGTATAATATTTTCTCACTTGTTATATAAAAATTAAGATAGGAGTATTTTCCACTGTCTGGTAACTTAATGATACTGTAATGCCTGACTGTTTCCTGGGATTGTAAATGTATTTCCCAAACAGTTATAAACTTGTCTGTCATATAAAGGTGCGTGTTTTGCAGTCAGGGCTGGGGTTCAGTGCTGCAGTGAAAAGGTGGAGTAGCATTGTATTTTGAAGTGGTTTTGTAGTACTGCTTTAACAGGATCGCTTTTTTCCTATCAGAAATAATCACTGCAGAACACGTCAAAGTCTGATCTTGTCTGTTATTTATGCTGTTTGCAACTTTTCTGATGCACGTAAAATTTTTCAGATTTATAATTGTAAATAGTACTGACTTGTTCTGGAGTGGTTTTGTTACAAAATAGTTATAAGTTGTGTTTTTATTTCAGATAACACTACCGTTGAGAAACTAAGAGCTATCTGTTTAGATCATGCAAAGCTTGGGGAAAGCAGCCTTAGTCCATCCCTTGATTCTCTGTTCTTTGGTCCGTCTGCCTCACAAGTGCTGTATCTAACAGAGGTTTGTGATGCTTTGCGTGTTCTTCAGAAATCTTCAACGCTTCCTTTGGCAATCCTTCCTGTAACATTGTGGAAGCCTGAGAACAAATTCTCATTTGAAATTAACATTTTGAAATATTTAACAGTTTACTGGAATAAACTGATGTATGACCAGTGCTGTCAAAACATTGCTTAAGTAGTATTCCAGGATAGTCTTGTGTTCAGTCATCTATATACAGGCTAGTGCATTCTGTTACTTAACTCTGTATTTTGTTTTACAGGTAGTTTATGCCTTGTTAATGCCTGCCAGTGCACCTCTGGGAGAAGATGCCAGTGACTTCCAATACAACTTTTTAAAAAGTGGTGGTTTGCCTCTTGTATTGAGCATGCTGACTAGAAATAACTTCCTGCCAAATGCAGATATGGAAACTCGAAGGGGTGCCTACCTTAACGCTCTAAAAATAGCCAAATTATTGCTAACAGCAATTGGATATGGCCATGTTCGAGCTGTAGCAGAAGCTTGTCAGCCAGTTGTGGAAGGCACAAGTACAATTTCACCGGTAATATAAAAACTTCCTTGCCGCAAATAGCAATGCACTCTGTTATTTCTATTGTCTGCAGCAACATCTACCTACTCTCCACTGACAGTCTCTTGGAGTGAGTTGTCCGTCAGGAACTCATAATTTCAGATAACGTTGTCTGATGTTTCTAAAAAAGAAATCAACTTACTGAATAAATCCTGCTCTCTCTGACTGTAGAAAACTTATACAGAGCAAATGGATCTTGCATCTGTGATTTTCAGTTGTTTGCGTGGCTGTCCGTACAGGAAACTTTCCATTTTCAAGCACATATGTCCCATAAATGCAAATCCTCATTCTTTTGAGCTGTTGAGTCTGTTGAATGATATGCCTCTAAATGTCTTCTATATCCTATTTATAATTAGAGCATAAAACAACAGAACTGATGTTGAGTCATGCCAGCCCTTTTTCTACAAAGAAATAAGTCCTTGGCTTGCTAGTTTCCTAATTCTGCCCATTGCTTGTACAAAATACTTTCAGAGAACAGCTAGGTACATTGCAGAGTTAAGACTTGATAGTTAAAAAAAGATGTCCCAGACTCGGAAAGGGAAAGTGTAACACAGGTGTTCTGAACTGTGATCTCACATAGCTGTAGTTACAGATTTTATGAATGTTTAATATGAGTAGTTAGTTTTTCTACATCTAGGCAATTATGTTTTGGGTTAAGATTTTATTTCTATCCTTTTATAGTAGGTGTACAGCATAGACACTTGTAATTAAAAGTTGGAAGTTGGTGCTGTCCTCCTTGGACATTTGCTTCTAGGTATTCCAGTTTTTTGGGTGTTTTGGTTTGGTTTGGTTTTTTGAGATTCCATCCTGAATAGTTGCTTGAGCTGTCAGCCTAGACTCAAGAATATATAGTGGGCCACCCTTCAAAGCATTTTCTTCCAGAATCTTTACTGAGATCCATCTCTGAAGCAGAGATAAAAAATAATTATCTGTTCTGGTTGGCTGCATCTCTTGGAAGATAGTCCATTCTTTTTCAAGGAAGTCAAAGATGATGACGAAGATCCCCCCTTTTCATGTCTCATGTTAGAATATAATAGAAACATCCTAAAACAAACATGCTTGCCACCCTATCCTTTGTCTATTTAAAATGAGCAAATTTTACTGCCTTGTTTTCTTATGATGATTATTCAAAAGGCAGTTTGGAACAGACAACATTGGTTTAATCTTGAAGTACTGTTTGAAACAGATTTATGGTGACCACTTAGGAGGTAGTAACATTTATCCGTGACTGCTGACATTTTCTGTTTAGTGTTGCAAAGATCTAACTTTAACTGATTTGTTGGGGAAAACATGGGTATTTTTGCTGTCATAGTAATCCCCTTTGAAGGATTTTAGTCTTGACACTTCTTACTGCTGCAGCACCAATAAAAGCTTATGCCTTGGGATGGAGGTGAGATTTGTAAAGAGCTTTCATCCAACTTATCTAAAGCAAAATTACGATAGCCTAACTTTGTGTCTTGGCATTCCATTAGTACTTAAGAGAGTGAGGTAACCAGTATTATGTGTCTGCAATCTTCCAGTTACTGGGCTGGTGCTGTCACTAGGACCTTTGCTTCCCTAGAAAGCTGTTAATCGTAGTATTTTGGTACATAGGTCCTGATTTGCTGTCATATATATCGTGTTTGATCACTTACAGCCAGCTACTGATAGCTAATTGACTGTGTGAGCTCCTTTAGTCTTCACCGGGAGTTCTGTAATTTTGCACCCTGAATCAGGTGTCTTAGTAGGGTAACAAAGCAAAGGGATATGACCAGCGCTAGATCTTACAGTAGAACAACATCACAATGTGTCTTTCGAGCAGCATTTTTTGAGATGTTTTTGGTATTAAATGGTACTAGAAAATTAAAAAACTCTTTTGCATAAGAAGCTTTAACTTGTAACTACAACATGCAGTCTTTGCAAGCAAGTTTATCTATGAGAAGGAAAAGGCCATTTGAACTGTCAAAACTGAAGCTCTGTCAGCCCAAGGAGAAGGAACTCTATGCTCAAACTAGTCCAGAACTGATAAAAATTTGTCTTTCTGCTATTTCTGTTGTGAAAGTATGATAAAGAACAGGAGGGATAGTTCAGAACAGAATTCTTCAGTTGTGCTCTAACTAAAATGTTTAAAATGTACATGATTATAATGAACATTACAACCACGTTCTGTCTGCACACTATTAGCTAATCCAGAGGGAGACGTTGTTTTAGCACACCACTTCCTACAGCAACAGAAGGGGTAGGAGGCTTTGTAACTTTAAACATTCTGTTGAAGTGTAAGAATCTGACCTGACCAACAAACCTCCAAACCCAAGTAGTTTTGAGCAAGTGCCCCTCCTCTTAACTGCTTGTACTCAGTGATAATACACTGTAGCATACAGTGTCTTCAGATGTAGTGGTATCTGTTTGAAAATGAGGGGGCTTATTTTTCTTGGTGTTTACAGTTTCTGTAAGTTTTTTCTTCCAAGATCTTACCTACTTCTACCAAACCTTTCCAAGTAACTTTAGATTCTTACACCTTCTTAATTTCTTTTTTTTCCATGTAAAAATAAGAAATACTTTCTTCCAGATAAACCAGGCTACACATGACCAGGCAGTGGTGCTACAGAATGCCCTACAAAACATTCCTAATCCAACTTCAGAATGCATGCTAAGAAATGTAGCAATACGTCTTGCACAACAAATATCTGATGAGGTTAGTGAATTCCTTTCCGTGTCAGCTTTTCCTGCAGTATCTTCTTAATCCTTAAATTTACTGCTTTATAAGACACAGATTTTCTTTCTAAAATGTCATGAAAAAATTTAGGTAATGTTCATATGGTTCATAAGCTGTTAACTAGTTAAAAGTATTTAATGAATTGTTTCCTTGTGCAATTATGAAATTCAGTGTCTAATAGCTTAAAAAGGCTGAATTAAACTGGGCAGGATCTGTACAAGTTCTTGAGTGGATTGTAACTATTGCTACACATAAATCAGAACTTAGAAACTTGATGTAAAAAATTTAAAGAAGCTAATGGGTATATTTTTGTGATACTTTCTTTTCTTGGTCTTTTTTTTTGTTTTGTTTTCTGAGTAGTGTTCTCTTTCTGAGGAGAAATACAGAAAAGGGGGGGGAGAGTTTTTAAATTTTGAGCATGATTTTTAAATGCTGAAAGATAAAAGTCTCAAATTGTCAGCAGTGCATCTTTATATCTTGAAAATGCATTAATGATTAAACAAGTAAAAAATTGGTTTGTGGAGCTCTGCGGGGTTAAACAATGTGCTTTGCAAATATAATAGCCTTACCAATATGGTACTGTGTGGCATGACCAAACCTAATTTGGACTTGGAATTGTGAGTTAAGTAGAAACTAAACTCTGAACTACTGCAGCTTTCTTCTCCATGGTGAATTAGGATCCCTCAGTTTCCAGTGTGGAAGCAGTAAATACTGTTTTTCTGTACTGTATAGAATCTCCACAAAGCTATCTGCAAAGCATTTCTGAGGTATTTTAGTAAAAGTAGTCTTGTATTACCATCTTAATACTCAAAAGTACACTGTTTCTCCTGAACAAAAAGCGGTGTCTAAAGAAAGCACAGTGTACTAGACTGCAAGACAGAACCTTCTGTCACTGGTAGTATTGCATCCATAGGTGATTGTATGTATAAAACCAGCCATTTGAACTCTGATTTAATTAAATTCCTTCCACAGAAGATAGTCTTTTGAGGTGAGGTATGAAGAAAAGTTTAGAATTGTCCTTTTTTTCTTTTTGGAAGACTTGTAACAAATAATTAACTTCTTTTTCATCGGGCACGTCAAGGCAAACAGTCTGAATTTCTTTAACAATTTTGCTGTTAAAGTATTGTCTGTAATTTTCTGAAATTATAAGAATTGCTGGAGATCAAAATTTCAAATGTGTTGTAGTTTACCTTTGAAAGATTATTTTTTTTTTCTTTTAATCTTTTTATGGTCAAAGACTTCAACTGATTTCGCAACTAAAAAAAAAAAAAATCTTACGTGGTTTCCATAGGCCAAACAGAAGGCTACAACGTGGCAAGAAATCTTTCACATTTTTAATGAGTTTTGATACTTCAGGATTTGAAAACTAAAATTTGTATGACAAACCCTAAAATAAATTCAGCCTTGTATATTACTTAAGAGGCTAGACGCGTTCCGGACACACGCTTGGTGTTTCATTGTGGGTTTGTTGTTTTTTTTTCCCCCTGATCATGAATGCTTTATCATGGAAGTTGATAGTTTCTGCTAAGTCTTACTCAGAATCAAATAGTTTCTGGTTATTTATCAAAAATGCTCACTTAGCGTTCCTGGTACTTGTAGCATTATGACTGAAGATTCTGTAATACATGTAATATACATGTGAGTTTCTGTCAAAAACTGAAATATTGCATAATTGAAGTACAAATGCTTTTCAAGATACTTTTTTTCCTGTTCTAGGAAAAAAATCTCTGATAAATTTTAAACTTTCTATAAAACACAATTGTGAGTGTTTAGAATCCATTGTAATGTTATTTGTAGCTGCATTTTAATGTTACTTTGGTTTATTTACCTTTTTTCAGGCTTCAAAATACATCCCTGATATCTGTGTTATTAGGGCAGTACAAAAAATTGTTTGGGCATCCGGTTGTGGATCAGTTCAGTTGGTTTTCAGCTCAAATGAGGAAATTAGTAAAATCTACGAAAAGGTAAGAATTCCTAACCAACTTCTTTTCTCTATACCTTTTCCTTTGCTTACAAAATGGACAGTGTCAGTCAGGACAGGCTTAGCGCATGATGAGCTTTTAGATAGGTAGCTTAGTGATTATGTATTTCGAGGTCTAGTATATGTCAGTTGTCGTACCACAGTTCAATTTTCTATTCCAAATTCCTTTCATCAGTAACTATTTAATTGTAATATGAATCTGGTGTCTGTTCAAAAATGCATCAGTTCTGTTAGCTGCCATAATGTGCTACAGCCTGGTTAGATTTTGTATCTAAACAAGGAAGAAACATTTCTTGCAATACTAATCTTTCTAGTTTTCAAACTTAAAAGGTCTGTTCTACAGAAATTAATTTAAAGTATATATGCAGTCTAGAATGAGAAACAAGAGCTAATTGATCTGAAATTATCACTGAAGCACTGGTAAAAGGAAAGAATTGCTGATCCTGTATGGCTTCTTTTACTTTTAGTATGTAGAAATCTAAAACATTGTAATGACTTCAAATGGTATCAAAGCTGTGTAAAATTGGACTTCGTGATGAGTTATACAGAGCTATAGCCATTCTCTGACTAAGTAGCAACCATTTCTAAAGCTTTAAACTTCAGGTTCTGTGTAGTAAAGAAAAACATCCCAAAAAACAAACAAGCCAAACCCAAATAAAAGCCAACTAAAAGCTACAGCAGTACTAATTGATGTAGCTTTTACCTACAAGCTTTCTATTTTAACTTCTGGATCCTTAAGTTCATGCTTGGAATTCTCCTTTGAGAAGCACAAAACTGGAAGTTCAGGTCATCCCACAGAGTCCTTTGAACCACATCTGAGTGGAGTCCATAAAACACTTGGCACCAATAGTCACTTAATATACAAATTTGTGGCTTGTGTTTGTATTTAGTGTATAATACCTTGGAGCCAGTTGGGTTTCTTGGGATTCTTTTCTATACCCTCTTTGTGATCTCTTGTTTATTTTCACAGACAAATGCAGGAAATGAACCAGACATGGAAGATGAACAAGTTTGTTGTGAAGCATTGGAGGTGATGACCCTGTGTTTTGCTTTGATTCCGACAGCACTGGATGCACTCAGTAAAGAAAAGGCATGGCAGACATTTATCATTGATTTGCTATTGCACTGTCACAGCAAGTAAGTTCTGGTTGGTGGTTGAGTTTTTTTTAATCATGTGTTATTTATCAATTCAAAAGTAATGTAAAGCCTAAACACAGAGCAGTGACCTTTTTTTTTGTTGTTGTGTTAATCTATTGTTTAGCAATATAAATCTGTAATTGGATACCTATCTTATAGTAGTAGCTGTATCAATCCCATCTTTCTTGTATTAGTAAGGAGGATATTGTCAAGCCAGATGGATGCCTGATAATGTGTTACTGATGGCTTTAGAACAAAATAATGGATGCTTCTTATTTTTCAGAAAACATGTAAATACTTGCTACATTTGAATATTTAAGTGACTTAGGTATAGAAGAATTTTCCGATACCCCTGGAGTTTTTTGGTTTTGTTTTTTTCTCTTGCACTGGGAGTGGTGTTACACTTGTGACTAAGTGTTTTACAGAGAACTGTCACACTGGAGCTGTCCCCTGTTGCAGTAGCAGTGCCTTGAAGGAACCTCTGGCAGTGTTGGGGAATGGTCAGGGAAAACCAGCAGGAGCTGCCTGGAGCAGTGTGGTTCAGTTGCCCTGAGGTGCTGCCATAGAGTTCAGGAATCTCTTCTTATCTCCAAGCTATTCCTGCAGATTTCGTTAGGCAGCATCTGTATATATGTGTTTTAGGATTTCTAGGCCATCGATAAGATTATGATGTGAAGTATCAGCATGTGTATTTGTAGAAGCAATCAAGGTGGAAAGTTTTTGTATGTTTTTATTAAATGTAGTTACCAGTGCTTAGAACTCAAGAATTAATTTAGTTTTGTAAGATTTCTCCACTGTTGTTTCATTAATACTTTAACTTTTCTTTGAGAAATAACAGAGATTAGTGAAGTCTAAGTCTTTCAGTACATTTTAAATGGAGTCATATTATGGTGCTCTCAGATGAATGTGGTCAGACTTCAAGCACCATGTTTTGGGTTTTGTTGTTTTTCTAGATAAAACACATTAAAAAGTCTTAAGTTCAAGGAATATTTGCCACATCCTCGCAGTCTCTTCACAATGAACTATTTGCACGTGTTGGTGAAAACGTGGAGTGTTATTGTCAGAATGCCACAAGGTTTATTTGTCCTTTAATGAAAACCTGCAGTCTTGATTTACAGATGGGTATATCTGTCATTGCTTTGCCCATCTCTTCCAATGGTTACTCTTCTTGCTGATTAGAGCTTTATTGACTGAATTTGAATCCCAACTATTTCACATTGTTATGCCTTGTGAATAGTTGACTGTTGGTACTTATTTTTTTAAAATATTGGAAGAAACTAAATGTGTTGCTAAGGGAGGGCTTCTCTTTCCACAAGTTTTGTTGGCATATCAGCCCAAGTCTGAACAACAGGGCCTTAATTCCCCAGGTATGTTAGCTTTTTGCCCTTTAAAAATAAGAGTAGCAATAATGGGTGGGTGGTTGTTGTGTTTGTTTGTTTTTGTCAGAGAGGATAAAATTTTTGAAGTGCTTCTCCTATGCAAGTGGACTGCTCCTTATCTCTGCTTTATTTCTTCACTGGACACTGTCAGTACAAGGAGCTAACCATTGAGCTCTTTTCTCTTGTATGCTTGTAAAACTTCTGATATATATGATAACCTCACTTAGAATGCAACTGTTCTTTATTACACAATAGTTAGAATAGCATAAACATGAGTAGAAATGGAAGACTGCTTTGAAAATTAAGTTGGTGAAGTTGAACTAAGCTAAAAAAAGTTCCTTTTCTGAATTATGTGGAAACAATGTTTGCAGTGCAGAGAAAGTTCAGCAAATACCAGAAGGAATTCTGAATATCCTTCCATTTTCATCTATTGTTCTCTAATCTCCTATCCTCAGTCAGAGAACAATGTGAGCAAAAATATGCATGTGAGAATATGTTTTTTGGGCACCGTAAAAGGCAAGGAAGGTGATCAAATTCAGATCTCACAAATAACAGTCTTTCTGGAAAAGATCAGATGGATTGGTGGGTCTTTTTTGTTTCTTTCAGAGGCTGAGATTGTATGGAAGTTCTGCACTTTCCTCATAGCATAGCCATGCTATCTATAAATTGAGAAACAGAATGCAAAATGTTTTATACTAAATACTAGAGCAGTTCTTACTCCCCAAGTTAATTGATTTTGAATACAAGACTGGCTTAGTCAACAGATAGCTGAACAGTTAGTCCTAAATCATCCTGGAACCTAGAAGTATTCCACTGATGGCTAAAAAGTGTGTGGTGGTCATACATATATGACCCATATAAAGAAAAATTCTTACTGCCTGTGTAAAGCAGTGGCACTTAACAGAAGTCAGCTTCTTCAGTGGGTGTAAGTAAATAGAAATCGATATCCTGGAGCTATCAGTAGCAGGGGATTTAAGTTGCCTGCCTTAATGGAGATAAGTGTGAGTTCATGTGGAACTCAGCTCCACACTGTTGTTATGGTGTCTAACATGGCACTAGATGCCTGCATTTAGGCAGCTGCACCTCTCCTATGGTTCCTGAAGAACTCTTAGATTGTTTTAGCCTTGGAGAAATATAATACTTATATTCAAATACTGCATACTCCTTAGGGACATAACACTGTGAAGTATGTTTTCCCTTGGTCACATTTCTGACTTTAGGAAAATATCACATTTTTCTATTTCACTCTGCTTTTAAGTGCATGCATGAACCTGAGGAATGTCTATGTGATGTATCTTGAGCAGTTCAAGAGATACATCTTAAATTTCTACAAGAAGGTTTAAGAAAAACATCAGCTCAGTAATCAGGTCCCATGAAATGCCAGTTGTTATTAAGAACAAAACAGAACCCCTCCACCCCACAGTTTTCTGCACCTCAGAGCAATGTAGTAGAACTTGCAAAGATGAGAGAAGAGTGACGTGGGAGATAAAAGCTCTGAAATTACTTCCATCTGAGGAGCAGCTGAATAGCTTGGAGCACTTTGTATTGGAGAAGAGATAAATGGTGGGAGGAGAATACCACGGAGACGTTTAAAATCAGAAGTAGCAAAGGGAGAATAAATAGAGAACAGTGTTTCTTTGTATAAGAGCTTCTTGAGCATAACATTTGAGCAGTGTAAACCTTCAGTTTGGAAATAGGGGCTCTTTCATGAATTTGTCCAGTGAGGGCTATGAAATACTGCTTTTGGTAGTCTTCCCGAACCACAAATTGATAGAAGCTGAGAGAATATTCTGAAGAACTGTCACTTCATGCTTCCATCATCTTGTGCATTTTCCTTGGTGTATACTGGAGACAGGGTGCTCAGTTAAGTGCGTATCTGCTCTGACCTTATGGACATTCTTGCATTTCTGTGAAGAACAGTTAACCAAACAGAAAGAACTCTGAAAGAAATGGGATTTTTTTGTTTGCTTTCCACAGTGAGCTCATGGGCAGAAAACAAAGACAGTCACACCAAAAAGACACCATAGAATTCAGTTTCTTAATATATTGAGATGCTTATAAATAAAAGCACAGTGTTCCTTTATATTCCCTCCCCACCCAAGCAGAGCTGTTTCTAACAGTTTTTATGAGATACAGTACTCAAGACAATTAATAGTACAACTTGAAAGAACAGGCTTTGTCATAATATTTTTTTTTTCCTTAAGCTTATCCTTTCCCACATTATTCCAGTGGTTAGATTTAAGTTCTTAGGTGGACAATTTCTTTTAGTTCTAGCCACTTGAATTTTCAGGGGATCATCTCTTCTCATTTTTTACTAGTGATAGGCTTTGATTGCTTCATAGTGCTCAGCAAACCGCAGTAGTGGTCCATAAGAGCAATAGTACTAGCCCAGTTAAGTTTTGTCCTTCATGCACAACTGGTGTTACGGGGGGGGATGAGGTTGCAAATTGCTTGTTATGTTAGGCAGTAGTTGCTGTCAGTTGTGAAGGTGTAGTGGTTAAGTGCTGATAAGTTTCTTTTTCTTTCACCTTTAAATTGTGGAACACATTTTGTAATAGTAATTCATGTGCCTAAAATTTCACTGTAAGGAGAAACAGTACAATGGGTAGTAAATAATTAAAGTATTTCCATTTCTTACATCACGTGCAATTTTAGAAAATGGCATTAAGCAGATAAGCGCAAATGTAATTGGTTGAGGGGGGTTGTTATGTTCTTTTTGGGTAGGGAGATTGAATTTATTGTTTCTGTTAAATGATTTCCAGAACTGTTCGTCAGATGGCACAGGAGCAATTCTTTTTAATGGCTACAAGGTGTTGCATGGGACACAGGCCTCTCCTTTTCTTCATTACCCTGCTGTTTACTGTTCTGGGGGTAAGTTTTAGAGGTAAAGGGTTCAGAACAATGTGAATTTCTGTAAAAAGTCATAAGACAAAATAACCGTAAGAAAAGGCATATTGCTGTTAACAAGTCACTGAAGTACAGACTACTTTTGTCCTGTATGCAAGCAGCAGAGTCTATTTCCATTTGAGTTAGGGGAAGGGGGACAACTTTGTGTTTGCTGATAATAACAGGAACAGTAGGCTTTAATATATGCATTTGATCTTCAGTGAATGCTAACCTTGTAGTAAAAATCATTAGCAGATTAGATAGGTACCTACAGTTACTGCCTTATTTTGCTGGGCGTGACAGGGCTTTCAATTCTGCATGCTCGTTGCTCTCTTGAACATTTGATGACTTCACTGTTTCCCATTCAGGTATAGAAACGGGTATAGAAATTGCTACTAAAACAGTCCAGAAGTCATTCATGAACAGCTAAATACAATTGTGAACTTCTAAAAGTTTAAAAATTACCTTACATTTCTTTCATATTTACTACCAGTTTTAGGGCTATTATGTCAATGTTGCGCTATAAGTAGAAGTGTGTATGAATGTATGTAATTTGTTTGTTTGTGTACATAGAGTACTGCAAGAGAGAGAGCTAAGCATTCTGGAGACTACTTCACTCTCTTGAGACACCTTCTTAACTATGCTTACAACAGTAATATTAATGTACCCAATGCTGAAGTTCTTCTTAATAATGAAATTGACTGGCTTAAGAGGATTAGGGTAAGTTTTAGGATCAATTTATTTCTGATAATCAGCTTTTTGCTGCTTTGTAAAGTACATCTTTAAGCTTAGTAGATGTGTATCATTCAGACTATCCTAACTTTATCTTAAATGTCAGGATGAAGTAAAAAGAACAGGAGAAACAGGTGTTGAAGAAACTATCTTAGAGGGTCACCTTG
The DNA here is from genome assembly GCA_027560015.1 of Chloroceryle amazona. Taxonomy (NCBI): domain Eukaryota; kingdom Metazoa; phylum Chordata; class Aves; order Coraciiformes; family Cerylidae; genus Chloroceryle; species Chloroceryle amazona. Next base: position 10,077 of record JANHFX010017925.1, on the reverse strand, counting down.
GAGTAACAAAAGAGTTGTTAGCATTCCAGACACCTGAGAAGAAATACCATATTGGTTGTGAAAAAGGAGGTGCTAATCTCATTAAAGTAAGTTCAAGTTTTTTGACCCATAGAGGTTTTTTGATGCTTCTTGAGTTTTAGTACAAAATAGGTAAAAAGAAGCTTTGCATCCTGTGGTCTGTAACCATGAAAGGTCCTAATGCAACTGTTTGACAAGGGCATCTAATTGGAGATGGTGGTTGTTTTGTTGGGTTTGGTTTTTATTTCTTAAACTTTTTTTTCTCTTACATTGCATGTTTCATTCATAAGAGTACTTAACATTCTCATTCTTTGGAACCTCTACGTAATGGAGTTACTGTGACCATGTCAGCTGTTATTCCAAGACTGGGCAAACATCGTACAAGGATAGTGAGCTAGCTACAGTCCTGTACAGGACTGCTTTCTTTTATTACTCTTGTATTGTCTTTTCTCCACGTTCTTAATTAGTGCTATTAATGTTTATGGCAGGTTTGAACAAATGTATGATAACTGAGTGGTTTTTTTATCAGACTTTTTTTTCTTTGTACTTCTGATACTATACATCAGGAATAATAAGTTTCTTTCAGGACTAATTGATAGAGCTTTGTAGATAATACTGGTTTGGCAAAAGAAATTTTTTACCAATGAAGAATAATACAGATTTGTTTTTAACTCGCAGTGGGGGGTGGCTTTGCAGGGAGCCGCTTTACAATGGAGTTATTCTAAATTTAAAAGCTCGTTATGGTCTTGGTCTTAATTTTAAGTCCTGTGTTTTTTTGAGTATTCCTCTGGTTTTCAGAAACTCATTTATGTAATAACTGTTATAAAATAGTGTGCCTTTCTGTGGTAACAGGTGATTTCTCTCTCTCTCCCC
>JANHFX010017924.1:46009-82841 GCA_027560015.1 Chloroceryle amazona | reverse complement strand
TGCCCTGGGTGACCCTGCTCTGGCAGGGGGGTTGGACTCGATGCTCTCCAGGGGTCCCTTCCAACCCCCACCATTCTATGATTTGCTCTCTGTACCCCAAAAGAGAAGCAAAAAGCATCATTGGTGGATTTCATGCTGGCGAAGGAAAGTCTGATCAGTTTTGTTTCCTAGCTTGATTTGGAAAACTCATCAATGTTTAGTGTCTCTGGTGTAAATAAATATACATCAGAAAGTAGCAGTTAGGGTGTCCAGGTAGGAATGCTGGTAGGTGAAGTGAGGAAGAGTGATTGCATCAGTCAGAGCTGGAAATGAGCTAAAGTATTCATAAATGCAGTACAAATCTAGTTACATCTAGTGAGTCATTTTGTACCCGGGTAACCCTTTTATGTGTCTGGAAATGAGCTTTTCACTGAGAACGGATTTGATGTGACATCTCAGGAGTAGTTATAAGAGAAGGTTTTTACCCACAAGCTGTGTAATTCCCATCTCCAAGCCCTTGGCTCATTTGTTGGTTTTAATTTTAGAAAAGATTCTTAGCAGAATCCAGTTTGGCCTCATAGATGACATCGGCCATAGATTGCAGCCTGTGATTCCTGATCTCAGCTTTGAAATGATAAAGAGCTTTAAAAGCAGCCTCTGCTATTGTTCTGCATACTTCTTAAGATAAGCTATGTGCTGATTTTTTTTTGCAGATTGCTTTCCAAATTCAGGAAATATTCGGTGTCTGCATATTTCAAAAGTCTATAATGCAGACGAGAAAGGACAGGGTATTCCTGAGAGTGAAAATTACTGAACAGATTACAGCTTCTCTTCTCACTTCATGCTGCCACGTGGAATATCATCCCGAGACCGAGCAAGATAGCTTAGTCTGCTCTTAAGATTTTATCTCTAGGTGCAGTTTGGAGGTTACTACATGGGATGTTTTATGGATTGTGCTCAGCTTTTTTTTCTCAACCCAGTTTGTCACTAATCAGTAAAGGTCTTAACCTTTGAGCTGCCTACTCCATCTCCAGGATTTTACTTCTTAAAACCCTGTTATGGCCAATACTTGTGTTTATAAGAAAACTACAGCTTTTTATGATCAGAAGCTGTCAATACGTCCGGGACTTTGGTGCCATTTAGCAATTTGTGGTGCTTGGTTGTGAGCAAAAGAAGTGAGGAACACTTGCTGTTTCTGGGCTTCCATGGGCAGGCAGTTTACATACAGATCAGTAACCTCACGGGTTGCAAGGCTCATCATATTTTTGAGGTAATGTGGCAGTTAAAGCTGTTTGTTGACCTTTAATGTTTTTAGTCTTTGTGTGTGATTTTCTAGAAATAGGCATTGGTAGTCCCTGTCACATTGCAGTGGCAGGAAGTGTCTAAGGTCAGGTTATATGTTAGTGAGCTAAATGTGATTTGTATCCTCTATTTATATGAGGAAGAAGCAACTGTGCTGGGAAACACTTCATGGCATTTAATCTTTAAAGATTTCTGAGAGTATTGATGTTTTGCTGACTGGCAGAGAAGTCTTGCGTGGTTCATACACAGTGTCATTGTTTCTCAGCATCTAGTAATGTGGTTGAGAGTGGAGGTGCTGTCAGAATTGAACAACCAAATTGGTTTCAAGCATTTGACAGTGGAGTATGTGGAGAGAAGTACGAGTTAATTCCAGTTATCTGAGAATCACTGGTGCTTACTGTGCTATTTCTGTCATTTATGTTTTCATAGCCCTCGTGAAACTATGTGGAGGTGGGGTGGTGGAGATGATTCTCCTTCCAAAACAGTTGTAAGTATTGAATTACTATGAAAATATTATTTTCTTAAGAATATTTGACTTGGAGACTCTTTAACTGATGAACATCTAATTGTATGCATTTGCTCATTTGTAAAGAAGTTGCTGAACTAGTTTTACCATGACTCACTTTTAGGACCTGAACAGTCAGGTTGGCTTCTTGCTTCTTGTCTGCTTGGTGTTTAATCTCTCGTGTGTAATGCAGCTGCTCTGTTCCCCTCCACTGTGCTTATCTGGCTTTAAGAAAACAGCTGTCAGAATTATGTAAGTGTATTTTTTAGGTATAGGATGTTCAGTACCAATGTTTTCCTGCCACTGGGTCCAGTAACACTACTACTGATTGTTGCAATGCAAATCCAGTAAATGAAGAAATTTGGGTTTAGATATCTAGGATACTTTGATGATTTTTCTGTATTTCAAACTAATATTCCTAAACCAGTTTCTAAGATTTAGAGTTTTGTGTGTCTATTGAACCTGTCTGGTACAGGTCCATATAGTTAGTATATGTAAGGTTAAGTATTGCACTCGATTTGCTGTATGGTTAAGAAAAAGAAACAAGGAACAAACACCAAGTGAAGGCTTTTTGTAGAAGCAGTTTTAGTTTCTTCAAATATCTTTAATGTCTGCAGGCTGCAGGCTCCCAAGATGCAAGCAGCATGTCGGTGACAGATTTGACTGAACAGCTGGCGAGTACTGAACAGCTGGTAACACAACTAAAGGAGCTTGTCAGGGAGAAGGATGCTGAGCTTCAAAATAAAGATCTTCAATTAAAGGTACCATGTGTGTGTTCTTGTCAAAAAGACTGTTTAAAAATCCCCTTCAGTGCTGTTTATAGTAAATAAAAATGATACTCGATTGCGAGGGACAGCACGGCTTTTTCAGAGCTAGGGGTGCATGGTCATTTTAGGCTAAATATGGGGGGGAAAAACCCATCCAAATCACTGCTGGCCATTTAGTGAGATGCCAGCTTGCCTCAAACTGAATCTCTGTAGATCATTTTCTATTTCTTCTTCAGCTATAAATATCTTTTTGCCATATTAGTGCTCTTACTATTAATGCTGCTATGTATTATCCTCTGCTTTTGATTGGCATTATGAAAGAAGGAACTAGAAAGAATTGATATCTAATATTCTGAAGGCTTTTGAGGGTATATTTTTTTTCAGTCTGTTTTTTTCTGAACAGTTCTAAGATTGGTCTGTTCCTTCAGGAGACCAATTTAATACTTCAAAAAAACCAAAGTCTTCTGTGGACATTTAACAGCCAAGTGTTAAAATACTGAATTTTCTAAACCTCATTGTAAATCATCTCTTTAAACAAAATGAAATATGCTTTTAGAGTATCACAAAGGTGTCTTTTCTTTTTCATCAAAAAAAAACCCCAACAAACCTCGTGTTAAAAAGTCAGGTTCTGAATGTGTATTGCTATCAAGAAAGAGGAAATTTTGTAATGATGTAATGCTCTGGATTCTATGCAATAAAAATAACAATGTGCAGAAAGTTGAAATGGGAGGAAGGTTGTTTCATATATGCTGCTGTGTTGCGTGTGACATCATAATGTCTCTTCAGGGAAAAGAAGCTTTTGGTAATCATTTCAACTATTCCTTAAGGAAAAAAAAAGAAATCTGAAGTTGTTCATCTAGCTAACTTTGTCCTGTGTGATGTTTGTAGGAGGAGAAGGAATCTGCTGATGCCAAACTCTCCAAGTTAAAGCTGCAAAACAAAGCCAAGGTCGCGTCATTAACCTCACAGTTGGAAGAACTTAAGAAACAACTATCCGAATCGGGAGGCTTAGAGGCAAAAGCAGAACAAAAAAAGGTGAGTGTCCTTCCATTTTAAAGCAGACACAATTTCTGTAAGGCCAGATGTACTTTCTGTAGGGCTGTAGACAGTTCTGGGTGCTAGACTCAAACGTGGAACCCAAGTTCCAGTTTTGAGCTGATTAGGATCAGGGTAGATTGTGTGGGTGCTGTCAATCCATCTGTCTGTTTCTATTTCATTCTTTTAGCTTTTTATAGAAGTTTAGAAAGTGGTACATTCCTTCCAGATTATTCTAGTAAACAAAGTACTTGCTGATGCTCATCTTACTAGCAGCTCAAACTTAACACTTGTGAATCAAGACGGTAAGTTGTTGAGAAGGAAACTGAACGTTTTCAGGGTCAGTTTGCAACCTTACTTGTTACTTTTATGTCCAAAAAAAAAATGGAAGTAGAAAAATGCCCTTGGTTACAAAATGTAAATTAAATATAGCAATGTCTCATTTAAGTGACCAGTGTTTTACCATCAACAAAGATTCTCGGATCTATTTGTAGTAGCACAGTTGTGTGAGTAGACTTGTATTTCTTAAAAACAATGTATTTTGACTTCATAAAGCTTTTAAAATAACTTTGGTGAGGCTTTAGTATTTCTAGGGCATTGTTTTTTTAAACATACTCTGAAACCAAACAGAACCAGATCAGTTTGTTGACATCCTGAGGTGTCCTCAAAGACCCATAGTAGCTTCTGATCTGTTTGGCTAATAAAACACATTCTTAGCAGTTGCACTTGATTTCTTCTGTAGTGTCAAATATTTTCTATAATGCAATAGTTATACCTATTGAAATTCTGCCTGGAAACACTGTGCTTAGAAACAATTTAACTTTCCTTTTTTCCCCTCCACTAGTCCTTTTTTCCCCCCCCCTCTTGAGTTATGTGAACTACAATTGCCAGATTACATGAGTTGCAATTGCCAGAGGCTGTGAATGCCTTTATTTCACATTCCAGTCCACTTTGCAGCAATAATTATCATTAATAATTGAAATAGGATTATTATTTGCAAGCTTGTTACAAATTTGGTGCTGCCTTTGACTAGATTCTAAATGGATTATGTAATATAGGAGAGAACTGAAACACAAACCATGAGTCAAGTCCACTTTTCCTTACCAGTATAACCTGACTTCTGTACCTCTACCTATTTATGGAATGCAAACCTCCCTGTTTCCTCAGGCATCAAAAGATGGTGACCAGGAAAACGCTGCGGCAAACCGTGGGAAAATATTAGTGCTGAGAAGGAGAATTGAAGAACTAGAATCCCAGATCTCCCAAAAAAATGAGGAGCTACAAAAAAAGGTGGTGGTTTTTCTGATGCTAAGTGTGTAGCTTTTCACTTGTGTGGTGTAGGATGATGTTTAAATAAATGTATTTAAATACATGTATATGTTTAATGATACGTTACTAACCAGATATTCTGAGAGTTTTCTGTTGAGTAGACAGAGGAGTTTGTGCTCAGAGGAGTTTGAGTTGAGTACCCTAAAGCAGGAAATAAGGAAACAATGCAAACTGTTGTTCTGTGCTGTAGATGGTGGAAGTGGAAGTGACAAGCAGTGCTGTGTTTCCATTTTCAGAGTGTTGAACTGGAGGCCCAGCGCTGTCGCGGGACTGAAATGGATGCCATGCTGGCAGAGAAAGAAAAGAAGTTAGCAGAAAGAGATGCTTATATCATCGATTTACAGATAGCCTGTGGATCAGATGGTGCTGCCAATGAAATACTCTTGCCCAGTGAAGAACTGAAGGTATATTAGCAGCTCAAAAATAAAATCTTCATAGAGGCTTCAAGGAATCAACAGATTCCAACGTGTTATACAGCAGATTCTTCTCTGAAGTACAAATCCTCTGCAGTTATTCATGTGAATAAAAATTCTTTACTGCTTATTTGCATTTTTGTTAGTAGATCTGCATTTAACTACTTCTTTTGTCAGTACCATTTATACATATTAGTATTGATTGCAGAATCTGCTGACAAATTTTCTTCAGATTAAAACCAAACCTGAATTGAGTTTAATGGTGCTTTACCTGAGGGAAGGCTTCTTGAGGATTGCTAGAGGTTTTTTTTCTGGTTCCATTCTTCTAACTGTCTTTTGGTTTGCATTCTAAAGAATCAGTTGGCTGCTAAAGAGTCATCACTACAAAGCATGCAGATTCTCCTTCAGAACCTTACCAAGAAGGTTGGAGACAGTGAAGAAAAATGTAGCTTGTTTCAGGAACAGATCACGAGTCTTAAAAATACTCAGAGCAAAGAAAGAGAGCATTTCCAAGGAAAAGAAGCTACATATATGGAAAATGTAAGTAAACACACTGTAAAAATACTTACTTTCTTGGGTGGAAGATGTGGTATCTTTGCTTTAGTGTTTCTGTCTCAATAAGGAGTGAATTCAAAAAGTCTTCAGCAAGATTCCAAACGTTATTTCCGGTTCTTATAAAATTCTAAGTCAGCCAACAAAGAAATGTTGGAAGTAGAATACACATTTTTGAGGAGGAGACAGGTAGGTTTGAAAGCTGCCATTGGGGTTTAATTGATAGCAGCTTGCTAGAAATGAACAGGATCGGTGTAACATTTAGAAATTAGAAGTCTTGGAACAATGAAATACCAAAAAAATGAAATAGGTGAAGACCTCTGGTACTAGACAAAAAGTTAACAGCTTCTCATTTGAAGTTTGTTATTGTGGAATTGAGATGTTTTCTGTAAGCTGGAGGTTTATCCACATGTACCCTGACACCAGTAATCACTGACTAATTACTGTATTTACTGTTAACTGGAAGCAAAATTCAGACTTCAGATAAAAGGTGTTATCTTCCTGTATCTTTAGACAACTTAGACTTTTACTATACCTTTGTGGACTGGCTTCGTATTTACTTTTGATGTGGTTTTAGGTACGTGTGTTGCAAAATATTATCCAGGAAAAGGAAAAGGAACTGACAGCAGAGAGAGAAAAGCATGAGCAGGAGCTCTTTAAATTAGCTGCTAAATGTGATGCAAGTGCTGACCTAGAACAGGTAGGTTGCTTTGGAAACTTAATGGCTTGCTTCGACATGTGAATTTGGAATTGTGTAATTATTAATCTCTGCAGCAGATGTCAGGTTGGGGGGAAAACAAAAGACAAGTCTTTGTCTTTCTGTTCTGAAAGTTTTAACTGCTTGACTAATTGATTCCTTGATTATTTTTGTTTGGTTGTTTTTTTTTTGCCAGCTATTAAAGGCCTTGAAACAGAAGCTCCATGAGAAAGAAGAAGTCATGCTGGGAAGGACACAGGTGATAGATGTCTTGCAAAAAGAACTGGATGCCAAGGACCAGGAATTGAAGGTAAGAAGTAGCATCGGTGTTCACCTCAACTCATCAGGTCCATTGCAGGGTCAAAAAGCTGGTTGGGTACAAAAGATAGTTTTGGTAGAACATTTAGGCAGTTCTCTGGGTGGCTTTGACACATGTGACCATGGTTGTGCAAGCAGATATTTCCAATTACAAAACTAACTTTGAAGTAAAGTCCATAAAATGTCAAACTGTCACCTCTCATCCATAGTTTGTCTTGTTTCATTTTGGGAACTTACCATGTAGGGAAGACTTTGCTGTCAAAAGACTTCTGCTTCACTTCTTCTGCAGTGAGCCCCAAAACAGAGCCTTTTTTCTTTTTCCCTTTCCTCCACCAAAGAGAGTGTTTTGCCAGTTGTCTGCTTTTCCTTTTGCTGGATTTCTTCTGATTGCAAAACTGATACCCAGTCGGGGTTCTTTGTGTTGCAGTACCTAACGTGAACTCTGATCACAGCTTCTGAGTGCAGCTGCTTTGGTTCAGCAGTGTTGAAAAGACACTGCTGGTCTCTCAGACTCTTGAGACTCTGCTGAAGCAGATGTCTTGGAGCCTGTCTGGGGTGCCAGGTCCAGGTACCCAATACATTTTCAACTTACCAAGAGGGCTGCCAGAATCAAAATCTTACTAGAATTACTTCCAGCTATGTACCCGGGTAGATGTCCTGCTCAGGTAGTTAAGATCCAGATATATGGATGTAGGTGACAAGACCCAGCTGGCATTGTAGTGAATATTCTTAATCTTTGTGATCACTGTTAGATCTGCTTCTGTTATTTATATTTTTTTTTTAATATTCCATAAACCATTCTTTTTTATTCTCTTTTCACCCATGGGATAGGTTGCCTGTAGTTTGCACTCAAATAACAATGCTGTTTTGCTGGAGTCCCTGCTTCTGTCTTGGGAGATCAGATCTGAGTAGGTTTTGTAGTTGAGCCAGGTTACCAACAGTGGCCATGATTTCTGATTATAATGTATGTAGGAGTACAGATATAATATGTCACAGTGCTACTAAAAATACATTAAAATATAAAGATGTGTGTTTGGTTGGTTGTTTCTTTTTTTTATAGGAGATTAATGAAAACCTGAAACGTCTTCTGTCTGAAAAAGAAAACCTCCAGTCTAAACTGGATGCTGAAAAACATGTAATGAGAGCCCAGTTAAGAGACATGATGGAGAAACATGAGCTTGAACTGACAAAAGTTAAGGAGAAATATGATGCTGAACTGCATGAAATTCAAGAGAAACATGAAACTGAGCTGCAAGAGAAAGACCAGGCCCTGTTTCAGCTTAAGAAACAAGTGGCAGAATTAAGTGGTAGTGGACAGACTAACTCAAAAGAAGTTGGAGATCTGGAGTCTATAACCAAAGAGAAGATGGAAGATTTAGAAGGTATCAAGCAGTTGTTACGTACAAAAGGTCCCTTTGCCTCTGTTATATATTGTGTGCAAGTTTCATACCTGTTGCAATTAAGGCTACGTTAAATTTGGTGGAAGAGTTATTGCTATGCTAATTAAAAAATACCTATGATCCAATCCTATAATAATGAGGCTGATAGAAATACCAGGATAATCACAGGAGCTATGAATTTCTCACTAAATTTTTTATTGCTGTTGTGTGTGTAACTGCTGGTTGCTAAAGGAATTAAACATGTCTTGTATTATTTTAAACCATAGAAAGATGATTATTTTTTGCATCATGTTTCTTAGTACAAGTGAAATTGAAAACAGAAGAGGCCAGCAAATCCGAAGCAAAGTTTCTGAAGATGAAGGCTTGGTCAAAATCAAGAATCAAACAACTGGAGGATGAACTAAAAAATGTATGTGTAACATTCTGTTGAATATTCTACTGTTTTAAACTACTAAAGAAATTAAAACATGGGGTAAACAGAATACTAAAATAATTTACTCAAAGTATCTTTATATATGAATTAATGTATAAAAAAAATCAATGGACATAAAATGTTGATACTGGATGAAGTTTCAATGAGAACCAGTACAAACTGGTGTTACCAGCATTTGGGAATAAATGTGGTAGAGATTGTCTTGTTTATTGCACTTTCAAATACTAGAAAACAGCTATTCTATACTGAAAAATGAGAAAAAACCCTCCATTGCATTGACTCTTCTGGAGTTTTGGTGATTTTGGTGAATATAACCATTTTTTTTCTTGTAGTTTTCATCAAAGGATAGTGATGTATCTGCCTTAAACAATCGCGTCTCGGAATTAGAAATTGAAAATGAAGAGCTACAGTCAAAACTGCAATCATTACATGAAATCAGAACTCAAAATGGTAAAAAGTCTATTTTTTTTTTTCCCCCAGATGATTCAAGGTAGTGACAAAGATAAATGAACATTTTCATTTTCAAAGTATATCTTTTTTTTAGTGTCAGAATTACAGCTCAGCTTTTCCTTCCCTAAATCTACCCATGCATAATTCCTGCAGTATTTAGGCTGAGGCAGAATAGCTGGAAACTTCTCCAGGAAGTAGAAGAGGCACTTAGAAGGAAAGAGAAAAACAAACATACATGGAAGATTTATCAGAGTAAATGCAACAAACTTTTGAGCAATGAATTGCAAGTAAATTATCTCTTCTTTTACAAGGGTTTGAGAGACAATTTTTTGCATAGAACTGCAGCTGGTTTAAAGTAGAGCTTTGTGAGAGATGTTTCTTTCACCTTGTGTTATTTTCTCATGACATCCTTTCTGTAAATGGAAAATGGTAGGATTTTCAGTTCATCAGTCTAAATTGTTAGCAGCAGGTTAGATACAAAGCACTCATCAATATTTAATAATCAACAAGTCACTTCCATGGGCAGATGGATCACACAGCCCAACAGGGGTCTTCTAACTGAAAGGAATCATCTAAACTTCCATTTTGAATCTTTCTTTTAAACTTTTTTTGATCTTCCTATTAGTTTTGTGTCCTGATGAACCAAATTGATTATCTTTTTGTAGAAGAATTGCTGACTAAGCTGGAAGTCTATGAAGAGCAGCAAAGGAAGTTGCAAGCTGATCTTGACCAAGTTACCAAGAGGGCAGCTTCACAGGTTACCTTTAAATGGATTTGTATAAGTTGCTGATTAATTTTTAGCTCCAAAATTCAGCTAACACACTTTTCAAAGTCTAATTATCACTGAGTTACTTAGAAACATAGAAATGGCTGGGTTGGAAGGCACCTCTAGAGGTCATCTGGTCCAACCCCCCTGCTGAGAGCAGGGGCATCCTCAACTAGAGAAGGTTGCTCAGAGCTCTGTCAGCCCCACCTCAAATGTCGTGTTAATTTAGTGATACATGGAATTGGCAGTGTCAGTAGCTGTTCAGTTGGCTAACAAGCTGGCAGGCTTTGAATCACTTAAAAAGATTGATCTCTACTTCCTCTGCCATGTGCCTTAATCAGTAAACTGCTTGGAAAAATATAATTTCTCTAGCTACATTTAACACGAGTCATTAAAGCGGCGCTGTTATTTTGTTTACAATATGAGGAGCTATCAGAGGGAAGGAACAGCTGGAACCTTCACAAATGTACAGGTCCAGATAAGAAAATGAGAAGACTCAGATGATATTGCTATAGGAATTTAGATGTATGAACAGTATACGTTAGTTATTGTAACTTTGTACAGCAGAGCCAGTTTGAAACAGTTACTTATATTTGGGTAAAAAAGAATTGTTTTTTTTTTTTCAAACTTTGTGGAGAATTTTTTTTTTTGTAAAATTTTAAAGTAGTTTTTAATGTGATGGGAAGGCAGAAATGTTCTTATCCTGTTCACAGGGAAAAAAAGGTAGATTTATTCTACATAAAGACAGTTGAATCTTGTTTTACTTTGAAGCATCGCTAAGGTGAAAACTTGTGACAACGATATTTTGATTAAAAAAAAAGCTACTTTTTTATTTGAAAATACTGCAGCTTCAAAGTGCAACTGTCAGTAGCATTGCTGCCACTTTAGAAAGTGGTGAGGCTTGCTTTTTACATCATCTGCAGGAGCCTCTCTTACTTTCAGGGATTTTTATTTATGCAGAGTAGTGGATTATAATGGAGTGCTTTCTCTGCAGATGATATTCCAACTTAAACTATTATTTACATTTGCAGTGGGATTTGGTAAATGTATTTTCATGTGCAATTTCTCTTCCTTAGGCCAGCGAATCGGGTAGCGTGGATGAACTGCAGAGTCAGCTCTTGGAATGGCAAGAAAATGTACCAGAGTCAGAGGAGTCCCGTGATCAAGTCAGAGAAGAAAAATCTGCTATGGCCTTGAGAATGGCTCAGATTGAGGAGGAGAGAGAAGGTGAATTGTTTTATTTACGATAAAATCAATATATTTATACACGAGATATATATGTGTGTCTGCTGTACTTCAGACTGAATTGATAGCACACCATCACTAATTTCTGGAGTTGTAAGATTTGTAGTCAGTAAAATTGCTTCAATTTGCAAGTTCTGCTTTTCCTGTTTCCTCGAATGTGTGTTTCATACATTCATCTTTTTTTGCATCATTTTTTTGAGTAGATATGCTCATTCTTTTTGTTGCTGCTTTGTAAGACTTCTTGAACTTGCTTCGAAAGCTTATTCTCTGCATATGAATGATCAATGATAAAACCATTCAAATGTTAAAGCTGCCTGCCTAGAACAGCTGGTGAAGGTGTGGGGATCTGTTATAGCTTGCTGAAAGAAGGTGGTGCTTTAGTAATATGTGCCTGAGATGGAGTTTCTCTTTAATTAATAAGAAACCTTTCTTAGAATATTTAGTAATCTGGTAGTAAGAGTCACTTGTATAGGTCAGCTGAATAACTGGCAATGGTTTGGAGCTAGTGAAAAATATTAAATTACCTACAGAAAAGAACATTTCAAGTGATCTCAGGTTTGATAGCTTTCTAAATTAATAAAACAGCTGATGTGGAAGTGAAGCAGGTTCTGTTAAAACTTAGCTGGTTAAACTTCAGATTTCTGCTGCCTTTTTCCCCACCTGTATTACATACAAATTACTGTATTCCAATTTTTGCCCTGGTATTTAACTCGGGGGATTAATGGCAAATTTTAATGGGCACAGCCTACCATCGTAATTAATCCAACTAGTCAATTTAAGCCTTCTCTTCTTAGTTTGTGATTGAACTCTTTCTCATTTCCATAACCGATTTGGAAGTTCAGTATGGAAGCATCATGACTCTTGGAGAGATTTACGCATGGAATGCTTTGGAATTGAAAGAGAATACTATTCCCTTTATTAAAACTACCTGTTACCTCATCTGTGGGAACTACAGATCCACATGCAATATTAAGAACAGTTGTAAAATTTCATCTGTGTCAGTCCGTGTTTAATTTTGCATATATTTTTTTTTTTTCCCTTTGGGATAAGCATGACCTTTCTGTTTCTTTTTTCCTGCCGTTACACCTGATGAGCACTCAGCGTCCCTTCCCCCTCCACTCCTACCCTACACTGCGATTTGGTCAGCCAGTGAGAACATAGTTTCCCATCAGTTTTGTGCGTGCAGGGTTCCTGCAGCAATGGCAATTTGTAATATACTGTTGTTGATTTCTCCTGTTGTTTCTTGTTGGAGGAAATTGCCAGCAGTACCTTATAAGCTTTGCCATTGATGGTATGTGGTTTTCTAGCAGTACGTGTAACAAATGCTGGTTTTAACTTGATTTTGGTTTATTTTTCCTGCCTTGCAATACCTGTTTCTTTATTTCTATTAACAGAATCATCTTTCTTCATCTTTCTTTGTAGTAATGGCTGACTCCATATTTTACGTTGTAGCCTATTCAAGAGAAAAATTTCTCTTGCTGCAAGTGGCTGTGATTAAGAATCAAATTCATATAAATATTCTTAGTCATACTTAAAATTCAGTACTAGTTAAACAGAACAAAAGAATTCTACTCCATCCCATAAATCACAGAACTTTGGACTCATTAATATTAGCTACAGATATTTCAAGCAGTCTATAAACCCACTACTCATTCCATCATAGTCTACGACAACTTGCCACGGTCTCTTCTTGGCAGTTTGGCTTGGATGTGTGGGGAGCTGCAAAAGCCTAGAGGGTGACACTTGGTTACATTTGACTAAGGCTTGTGTCCTCTACAAACTACTAAAGATTGTGATATTTAGTATGAATAGTGGCAAAAGGGAATATGGACTCATCTTTAGTTAATTTAAATGCAGTGTATGTGAAGAAAGGTGTCCTGGGAAGTTTTTCAGTTTGTGCATTAGATAAAATTGCAAATGAAAAGCTCCCTGAGCTCCTGCAAAAACTTTAGAAAATGTATTTACTTCCTAATTGTTGTTAAAGCAATGCTGAGTTTAACTGGAAGAGTTTTAACACGTGCATATGCTCCATCTCTATACTTTCATTTTTCATGTGCTAATGGCAATTTCATCCTTTTTTTCATTATCAAATACTTAGGAGCGTAAACATTTTGACTTCTTAAAGGACAGTGTGTTACTCATTCTGATTATATATGTAGAATCTATACTTGAAAATAATCTAAGGCATGTAAGGTGAATGCTGATAAAGTGACAGTGCCAGAAGCAATATTCACAGTAGGGCTGAATCTTCAAAGAGTTTCTCTTGTTCACCTCACATGTGACATGTGTGACATCGACACGTGTTGTCTGAATTTTGCAACATGTGAGGACAGCTGTGGATTGATCTGGTTAAATTGAGAGCTAAATTTGCAATTAATTTAATTCTCAGTTAAAATATGGAGCCACCTTTACTTTCACTTTTTTTTTTCCTGGCTGTTCTTTTTTGTCTGCTTTGCATGAGGCATCTTATTTCCTAATCTGCTGCCCCAAACATGTTTTGTCGTATCACAAAACAGATGGGAATGTACTTTAAGAGAAAAATCACTTCTAACAGTGCACAGGATGCATACCTGAGCTTTCATATCCTGAATTTACTCAGTGTGTTTATTTACAAGTGATTCTGTATTTGTCTTAAAAAGAATGGTGCTATTAATTTATGATAAAATGGTTTGATGCCAGTTTGCAGTGTAACACATGCTTGTGACTTCCTCAATTTACCTGGCTTTGGAGCTCGTACTCAAAGGTGAAAGGGACACATGTAATTTCCATTCAAACGAATGGGATTGTTGAGATGATAAAAACCACAGCTGTCTGAGCTGATGTCTTTGTCATAGAAATTTGGTATATTTTCACCTGGTAAATTGAAACACGATGTCATTTGGCATTTTAATTGGTTGGCTTTTTCATAAGTATCAGCTTAACCTCACCCTTTCCAGTCTCCTGTATAAAGTTTTTCTTTAGAGCTGATGAAGAAGTAAACTTCAACTTCAGTTTGCTGCTTCTTAGTGAGGTGTGCAAACTTTATTCTTAAGTTCTACGTAGTAATGTGGGAGGGAAATCCCAAGGTGAACGATTGCTTCTTTAATCATGTTCCTGTCAGTCATTCATAGGCACTTCAGCCTGTCCATGGTCTCTTCTTCATGTAGTAGTGTCTGATATAAATGTATAATTGCTTTCCTGTGGCACAAAACTGATTGAGGATGACTGGTTCTTTCCTGGCTGCTCCGATCCAGCCATAGTCTCAGGGCAGCAGGAGCTGGAGGAGGAACTGACCACAGTTCAAGGAATGGGCAGGCTGCAGCAGGGAAGAAGAAAAAGCAATCAGACCAGCAGGAAGCTTCAGGTGGGTTAAGAGAGGAGTTTATTTTTACCTGTATGTTAATAAAAAATATAGAAAGTACTATTATTTATATGGTGATTTACACTTAAAAACACTAAAGGTTTGAGAACTTATATTAGTTATGCAACTGAAAACATCAGTAAATTGAGTGTAGGTAGCCAGAAGATAAGAAATTCCAGTGGCATCATTCATCTGTTCCTTTTGTAACGAGTCTAATTCATTTTACAGTGAAAAATAACGAGCTTCTCTCTGGAGTAATTCACATGCTTGAAGCTATGTGCATGCTTAATATGTTTAAGGCCATTTTTGGTCTAGATGCAGTGTTTACAGATCTCTGTTGGTGGAGCTTTCCTGAATAATTAGTAAGTGTCGGTTCATTCAGATGTACCTCTAGGTATTTGGTGCTGTAACATGCACCAAAAAAAAATTTGTAATTTTTTTAAGGAGAATTTGGATGTTATTGTCACGTGAACACACCACTGGAAGAATAATTTTATGTAGTTAACTCTGACCCTGAGATTCAGAGAACCCTACTTACTGTTGTAGTCAGGGGAGCAATTAGGGTGTCCAAACAGTTACCCGCTGGCCTTTCAGGTGCCTGAGGGTGTTTTCAAAGGCCTGGCAGTTACTGTACAAAACCTGTTGGGGATTTGGCTCTTCTGGAAATAACAGCTGGAAACTGGGCACATTACTCTCCTGTCCATGGTGTTCCCATACTAGGCACCTGATCCCACATTAGGCACCTGAATCACTTGCTGAGTTTAGGACTTTTAATTGAAATTACACTTTGATAACAATACGTATTTTACCCCTGCTTCCTTTCCTCTTTAAATTAAACTTTATTTCTCATGTTTTGTGCGTAGGAAGAATACAACTTTGATGGAAAGCCATGCTTTCAGGAGTTGAACGTCACCTTGGATAGCACCGATTCAGCCGAAGGAGAAAATATGGGAGGTTGGTGGCCAGAGTACACTTCACCTAATGCAGGTGTGATAGCGACTAGACAGTTGATTATAGCATGCACAGCATCTGTATTTTTGTGTCTATTTTTGTTTTCAAATTCAACTAACAACCCATTTGTGGTGTAGTCTAATCTTTGTTGAATTTTTTTGGCTTGCGTTTTCTTCCTTTTCATTTTAAAGCATGTGCGTGCTGGATGAACTGCCTAGTTTTGGTTCAGAAGTAGAATAGAAGTACAACTAAATGCTGGAATTGGCTGAGCCTTGGTGCCCATAAAATGTCCTATGTGGCAAGATTATGTGTTTTTTAAACTGAGTCTTGTTCCTGTGATTGTGTTTCCAATCTACATGACATTACGTTCCAAACCAGAATTGCATTTCATTGCTTTATGCTTTCAATTACAAAATCAAATTCTTATTTTTTTTTTTAATGCAAATGTTATATTGGTGGTAATGGCTGCAAATACATCGTGGTGGTAAAATGGAATAGACTCACCTGCAAATTTTGAGACAGATCAGTTTACTTTGTTTATTAATAACTAAGATCTGATTCTGCAAGTACACGATTAACTTGTGATTAAAGTAATGTGAGCCACACTAGTGACTGAGGCACAGCATTGGTTTAGAATATTTCTGCCAAGTTTTCCTCTTGAGCTATTCAGCTTTATTTTGGTCTTTTTTTTTTTTTTTTTCTGCAGTTAAAGGTTCTTTTGCTATCTAATTTGGGGAAATGCAGGGCCTCAGGCATTTCCACTGGAAATGGTGGGATCCGATGATGCCCGTTACTGGAGAAAATAATGACCAAAAAGCTGAAACATTTCTAGACTTCAGGAATTCTAGTAGGCCTTTCTTGAAATGATTTTTCTTCTTTGACTTGAGCAGGTTTACGGAGTGTGGTTGAAGAGTTGGAATTGGAGAGGAATCAGCTGCAGGAACAGATCGCTTTTCTTGAAGAGCGTTGTCAGGATTTGGAAGATAGATTGCAGCTTCAGGGTAGAATGGAGGCTCTTCAGGTGAGTTTTGTGAAACCTGATGACAGAATAGAGTCGTTTTATTCTCTGTTTATATTCTTACAATCATTGCTAGCAGCAGAGTGACATTTTTGTCTTACTGTAGACCAAGATGTCTAAAGCCTACTTTATGCTTGATAACTATGTTGGCAGAGAGCATACATGTTCTATATTGTCTTCTGAAGTTGAAGCCTGACATTTCTGTTCAGCACATGGAGAAATTTGTTTGAAAATAGCTTTGGTTTGGAAATGTAGTAAAAGGCAACATGCTTTTCCTTGTTCTTTGTGAGGGGGGGCTTTGTCGGAAGGTCCAGAACTAGATTGTGTTTATGCTGGGATAAGCTTCTTGCTTCTTAAATCCTTCAAGTTTCTTTTCTATAAATGTCTGTGGATATATTATTAGTTTTCTATATGTATTATTTCTCTATATTCTTTTCTATATATTATTTCTCTCTATTTCTAGAAAAGAACCTGTAAATAAGAAATATTCAGTATTTCTATATACACATTCTAAACACCAGATATTAATTTGATATATATTTATACTGTAAAATTATGCAAAGAAGGCACCCAAAGGAACAATAAAGATTTATCAGAAAAGTAGTTTTTAATATTTCCTCACTGCCAAGTTACTGTGTTTGATAATTTGTGAACCTTATTTTCACTAAATGACCCAACTGATCTATTACATTCTTTCAGGCTTGGTGCATTACTTGGTTCTTTATCTGTTAAATTGCACATATATAAAAAAGGAATTAATGATTTTAAGACCTAAGACAACTTTATGTGAGTTATTACTTGAGAATGTTGTAACAAAGCCTTTCAATGCAGGTAACGTTTGGTGTAGATGAAGAAGGGCAGCTATTGAGGGCGGTACAGGTGTGTTCTGCCTCCTCCAAAATTCTAGCTTATTTTCATTAGAGGTGACAAGTTTGCCATGTTTGTCCGATTTGCTGTTGATTTCTGGATATGTGTTCTGCTTTTGGTTTTTGGTTGCTGTTGACAGATTTTTTTTATGTTGTTTTTTTTTGGTGATTTTATTTTTGAGTTGGTGCAGTGGATCTGGCTAGAGTAGGAGATTTGTACTGTGGTTGGTTTGCTTTTTTTCCTCAACAAAGCTGTGTGAATGAAGCTTGCTTCCTTTTCCCTTTCTCCACAATCCCTCATATTCAGGCTTTCTCATTCCTTCAACTTGAAAAAAACAGGCCAAAAAACTTTGCAAGTTTGATACTATCTTCAAACCAATGAAGAAAGTATTTTTTCCAAAGCAGTAATTTCCCTATTAAGATAAGTAAGCTGCCTTAACACAGTCTGAGTGTGTGTGGTGTTTTGGGTACACAGCTTCTGGAACTCCTACTATCAGAGCACCATTGAAGGAGGTATTTCTGAAAGGTGGGTTCCATCTATTTGAACTAATATCACATCTGAACTTGGGATATTAGTGTTGTATTTTGCACTGGTATCTGCTTAAATGCTACAATAACCATCTCTTACCACCATGAAGGACGTAAACCTCCTGAAGAGTCATATTTTTGTGACTCCAGCCACCCCATGCTGTTCTGGGTGTTGTGTGATAATGCTCTTTGTTATTGTTCTGTTGCAGAATGAAAATGAACGCTTGCAAACTCAGCTCACCCAGTTACGCAACCAACAAATGCGAGATGTGGAAAACCATCAATTTCTGATCTCTGGCTTGAATGAGCAGCTTAAAGGGTAAAATTAAAGGTTCTTCTCTGTGCAGGGTTAGCTTTCTTTGTTTTAAGATTAAAGTTCTAATGAGAAGTCCAATTTCTTAAAACACCTGAAAAAGATTCATTTCTCAATTCCTGCTTCTGTTTGCAATTGTCCTGGTGAGAGCAGTAATGTTATTTTTGTACATGGAAGTTTAAATGGAAAGTATGAAAATAATTATTCTTTTAAGAAAATAGTTTGGGGCTAGTAAGTCTAGAAAGCTTAAAGCAAGCCTTGTTTTTAAAATGATCAAATACATATTTTCTTCTTAGATTAAGTGACAGAAATAGCTTCCTTGAAAATTCGCTTGGAGAAAAAGAACAAAAACTGTTGAGCACAACTGAAAAACTGGAACAAATTGAAAGTTTGAGGAAACTACTTCAAGAAAAGGATCTTCTGAACAAAGACCTTGGTGAAAAATTTGTGCACAGCGAGCAGAAAGTAAGTTAAAGTTGTTAAATAGTGTTTACTACAACGGGCCAGCATTAGCTGTAACTTTCTATTTGTAGCCCAGCAGCAGTGCTGCAGTTTTCCCTGTCTGAAGGTTTTTTGTCCTGTTTCTTTAGTTTTGTTCATGTTGTGTAATTGCTTTGCTGTAAGTTGGGCGTCGGGATTTCTTGGACCCAACGCAGGACATTGCATGAAAGTATTTGTCATATTGGGGTGATAAGTTATCCTTGTTTATTAATTTCAAAGTATAAACTCCACTCTGTGCAAACTCAATATTATAACTCTAGCATCACAATTTTAATATAATTGTGTATATTTCTATCACATTGACTTTTATTTTTAATACGAAGCTGAATGAAGCCTTAAAGAAATGCAGTGTGTATGAAGTGGAGAACACTGAGCAGAAAGCAGTCATCAATGATCTAACAGAAAAAGTTGCTACACTGAAGGAAAAGGTAACTCATTAAAATAATGAATCTTTATGTTCTTTTGATATTGCCTATTTAATTGTCAGTAAAGTAACAGCATTAGCTGCTTAAAGCTCTATAATGTTAAATTTTCTCTGTGCTGAAACAATCTAAAGAATAACAACACAGTTATCTTTCAACTCTACACTTGGGTACAGATTGATTACGTTAGATACTTGTTCTGCATGTGGAGTGTAACTTCCATTCTCCCTCTAACGTGTATTTGCAGTATTCTTGTAACATTATTTTCTTGATGTTTAGACTTTGAAACAAGATGGCGTGGTTGAGTCGATGCAGCTGGATCTGGACCAGACAAATGAAGAGCTTGACAAATTGAATACAAGCCACTTAGAAGAAAGATCTCAACTTATTCAAGATCTTCAGAAACGCGAAAGAGAAATTGATAACCTTAAAGAAGCACTGGCAGAAAAAGACAGGGAGATGTCTGCCCTGTCTTTGAATATGACTGAATATTCTGAACAGGTTATCATCCTGAAGCATCAAGTGCAATGTAAAGAGGAAGAAATACGAGGGATGGAAGAGGCTTTAACAAAGGCTGAAAGGGAGACTCTTTTACTGAAAGAAGTACAAACAGCTGACGTAAGAGATGCAAGCGTGAAGATCTCTGCCCTTTCTGAGCAGAGTAATTCAATGAGACTAGAGCTAGAAAGAGTTAGAGTTGAGAATGAAGCTAAAACAAAGGAAAATGAGGAACTATTAAGACAAAGCAGTGAGAACAGCATTACAATTAAGGATCTCCGTTCTGAAATCAAGGCCAACAGTGTCGCCTACCATAACAAGCTTGCAGAGTGTGAGTCACAAATTACTTTGCTGAAGGAGCAAATTAGTAAATCATCTGAAAAGATACAAGAAACTGAGGATAAACAAAGAAAAGAAACTGAATATTTGAAATCTCAGATTGAGGAAAACAATACTCTAAAGGAACAATGGAACAATTTGCTTAAAGAGAAAGAGAGTAAAGCACAGACACTTGAAAACGAGTTAAAATCAATTAAAGATTCATACAACAAACTGGTTCTGGATAACGCTAAAAAAGATGAAGAGTTGGCTGAGTTGTCTAGGAAGCTTACAGAACATACTGAACATCAGGAAACAATTAAAAAAGAATTACGAGACAAACAAGAGTTCATTATTTCATTAGAGCAGAAGCTTGGGGGTTTGGAGCAGCAAAATGAAGAGACCAAACTTAAATTAACTGGAGATCTGAAAGCCAAAGAGACATGTTGCAAAGAACTTAATAAGCAATTAGATGAAATACATAAACAAATTAACAAAATGGAAATAGAGTCACGGGAGAAAGATTCAGCTAATAAGCAATTGCAGGCAGATCTTGACGGGAAAGAAGAAAAATTGGCAGAGCAAATAAAAGCAAATGAATATCTGCAAAAAAGTATAGATATGGTGGAAAAAGAGAAGGAACAGCTAATCAGCAAAAATGAGAATTTGTCCAAACTCCTGGATGTGAAAGAGGGTGAATTGTTAAAGAAAATCCAGGCTGTGGCAGATATAGAGAATAAATTATCTCTTAGCACTGTGGAGTACGAAAAAACTCTTTCGGTACTGAATTGTGATAAAAAGACTCTGGCAAAAGAGATTGAACAACTTTCAATACTTGCCGAGCAAAAAGAAAAGTCAGTTGCAGAACAGCTGCAGGAGAAAACAAAGGAATGTAATGTGCTGGCTGATCAGTTGTCGGAAAGCAAGGAACAGACACAACAGTTAAATGAACAAATGCAGTCACTTGTCATTCAGCTGGAGGATGCTAGAGACAAGGAAATTAAGAAGGAAGAAGTCTTAACTAGTAAGTTGTCTGAATGCAGTAGCCTAATCCAAGAGCTCAGCCATAGTAGGGAAAAGAATTTGTTACTGCAGGAACAAATTCAAAGCCTAACTTCGGATTTTGAAACTGCAAACAGTTCTCTGGAAGAGAAAATCCTTCAAAATGATTCATTACATAAGGAAATGGAAGAGAGTAAGCTTTGTATTGTAAAATTGCAGGATGATATTAAAAATCTTCAGGATGAAAAAGCAAAGCTATCTCAGTTGGTAGAGGAAAGAGACCTGACTGTAAAAAGTCAGGGTGCAGAACTTGAGAAGTTTCATAGGCAAGCTTCTGAAAAAATGGAGGAAAGTACAGTGTTAAATAATCAGCTACAGCTATTAAGCAAAGAAGTGGATGTGCTTAGGCGTGAAAAAGAGGACTTTTCAAGCTTGTTGAGCGAGAAGTCACGTGAATGTGAAGTTCTTCAGTCGCAGTTGGTTCAGCAAGAGTCTGAAATGACTTTAGCAAGGCAACAAGCACATACAGCAGCTCTAGAAAATGAAAAATTGAAAGTAGACATTGAAACAGTTAATGGTACGGTAATGAAAAAGTCCGATGAAGTAGCTGCTTTAACTTTACACTTGTCCCAACAAAGCCATAATATTTTAGCTCTGAAGGACCAAATTGATGGTCTGTTGCTTGAAAAAGAATACTTTAAAACTATCTTTGAAGAAAAAGAAACTCTCCTTTCTGAAAAGGAGGCTTTGATTCAGCAAATGAGAGACAGTAAAATGGCAGGAGAAGGGCAATATATGCAAATCATTTCAGATCTGCAAAACCAAATACAAGCCCTAGGCTTTGAAAGCAGCCAGCTTAGACACGCAATGCAGGAGAAAGACAATGAATTTAAGAAGCAAGCCCAAGAATTAAAGTTATTGAAAGATAAATCTGAAGAGTCTGATGTACTTAGGGTTCAACTGTCTGAGAATATGGAGGTTATTTCTGACCTTCAATATCAGCTTAGAAATGAGATGGAAAAATCATCCCAGTTGAATGATTCGATTGTACAGAAGGATGAATCTTTAAAACAAAAGTTAAATGAATATATCAGTTTAAAAGCACAGCTTTCTGAGGTACAGGAATCTTCTGTTTTGCAGGAGAAACAGTTAAAGCTTTTAGCCTCCGAAGCAGAACAATTAAAAGTACTTGTTTCAGAAAAAGAATTAACCATCAACAATATTTCAGCATTCAGTGAGAGTTTAAAGGCGCAGCTTCAAGAGAAAGAGAATGAATATGAGGCCTTAAAGAAACAGGTGATAGAGCTGGAGGAAATGAAAGTGAATTTACAAACAGAAATACAACATCAGAAGGAGGTAATAAGTGAGATGGACCAGTCCTTGTCGGAAAAGGAATTGTCTCTTACGGAGAATAAAAGTCTTCTCAAAACTCTGAAGGAGAAAGAAAGGGAAGACAAAGAGAAGGCAAATTTAATTTCTGAGCTCCAAAACCAGGTACACGAACTAACACAAGAACTGCAAAAATCTGAAGAACTAGTCCATGATAAAGAAAGTGCCTTTTTATCTCTCCAGGAGAAAATTGAAGCACAGTGTGAACAAAGAACTGAGTTGAATGCAGCTCTTGGGAAAAAAGAGGAAGTTATTGCTGGACTGCTTAGTTCTTTAAAGGAGAAAGATACCAGCATACAGCTGGCAGATAGCAACCTGAACGCTCTTTCTAGTGAGATTGAGGATCTCCGAGAAAAATTAGAGAAAAGTGATACAGCCCTGAAAAACCTTAATAAGGAATTTCAGGAAAAGAACGAGAAGCTTGATATTAATCAGAAGACAATTAATTCATTGACTGTTGAGCTTGACGCTCTTAAAAATGAACACCAAAAAGCACTAGACCAAATAAGGGCCCGGGAAGAAGAGCTGCAGCAAAAAGAATTGTCGGTGGAGTCTCTGCGTGTGAAGTGCACAGAACAGGCAGATAACATAGCGTGTCTGAAGTTAGAGTTGAACAATGTCAATTCCAAATCATCTCAAGACTGCCATGACAATGCACTTTTACTAAGTAGTCTGCAGTGTCAGGTAGAGTCTTTAGAGAAAGAAAAAAATCTGTTGCAAGAAGCTGCTGATAATCTGATGGCTGAAAATGCACAACTTACTGCATCTCAAAATAATTTGCAAAAGAAATTGGAAGAGCTCCGAGAAGTCAACGAAAAACTAGAAACCAGTGAGAATTATTCAAGAATGCAGATAGAAGCTGTCAGACTGCAGATGAAGACTGAAAACGAGAAGTTACAGATGCAGGTTAGTGCGAAGGGTGAAGAGCTTTCTAGGTTAGAATGTAAATGTGAAACTCTAGAACAAAGTCTGCTTGAGTCAGAAAACAAATGGGTGACAGAACTTGATAGGGCAGCTTTACAAAATAATAATCTTACTGAGCAATTGAGCAGTTTAGAAAATGAAATGAAATCAAAAGATAGCAACATCCAGTCTTTGCAGCAAGAGCTGGATCTTATAAAAGAGGAATTAACTCAAAGCTTATCTCCATTACTTAGTAGTAGGCTTTTATGTAAAGAAAAGGCACAGATTTCAGATTCTGAACTGCAGCTAACTGATAGTAAAAGTCATTTGGAAAAATTCTCCACTCTGATAACCACTATTTTGAGCAAAGAAGCAGAAAGAGAACAGTTGCAGCAGGTGCTTTTAGAAAAACAGAAAGAAATAGATGTCATGAAAGACGAATTAAAAAGGGTGCAGTCACTTGAGAAAGAGAAGGAGTTGCTGCACAGTGATATTGAAAAGATGAAGGGCAAATACGAATCTGAAATTGAATGTCTCTCAGAAGAAATGGTCACAGTCAAGGAAACGTTACGTAAACAACAGTCTCTCTTGCAAGAAAGGGAGGAGTCATTTGCAGAAATAAACAAACAGGTTGAATTTCTTCAAGACAAGATAGATAAATCAGAAGAAATAGTAAGAACCAGTCAAGAAAAACTGCACCTTGAAGGTAAAAAAGTAGCAAGTCTTCTTGAAGAAATGGGGAAAAAAGATCAACGTATTGAAAGCTTAACTTCCCAGGTAAATCAGCAGAAGAATTTAA
This sequence comes from Chloroceryle amazona, assembly GCA_027560015.1. Taxonomy (NCBI): domain Eukaryota; kingdom Metazoa; phylum Chordata; class Aves; order Coraciiformes; family Cerylidae; genus Chloroceryle; species Chloroceryle amazona. The sequence continues at coordinate 58,802 of JANHFX010017924.1, read as the reverse complement.
TTTCTGGTCTAAGCCAGCAACTGAAAGAAAAGGACTGTTCTGTTACCCAGATCATGGAATCGCTGTCTAACGAAATGCTGAATTTTTCTGAAGAGAGAAATACGTTAAATACCAAACTGCAAGACCTTGAAGCTGTTCATAATAGTTCTTTAGAAGAACTAAAGCGAGTATTGCATGAACTTGAGGATTGTAAGAAGGAACTGGAACACAGTCAGGTTGCGTTAAGCAGTAGAGAAGATGCGTTGAAAGATGTGATGAATGAAAAAGAGGAGATGCAGGTTAATCTTGAGAAAATGGGCAAGGAAAAAGACAATCTGAAAAAGAAACTTCAGGCAGCATTGATAGTAAGAAGAGATCTAATGCAAAAAGTTGGAAAACTAGAAAAGACTGGACAGGAAGAAATAGAAAAAGAGCAAAAAAAGGCAGAGGAGCTGTGGAAGAAAGTTAATGAGTTAACAGGCAAACTGGAACTAGCTGAAGTACAAAATAAAGATTTCGAGTCTCATCTTAGAACTTTGAAGCAACAACTTTTGGAAAAAGACACCAAAATAAGTGATTTGACGGAAATTCTGTCTGCAAAATCTTCTGACTTACAGGAACTTCAGAACAATATTGCAGAACTAAATGATGTCATTGCTGAAAAACAAAGTACGTGTGAGCAGAACCTAAAATCTCTAGAGGAAAAGGACTGTATTCTTGCTTATGTGCAGTCTATGCTTGAGGATAAAGAAAATGTATACAAAGAGGAATGTTCTCAGCTGCTCTTAGCTCTTGAAAAGGTGAAGTCTGAAGTTAAGAAGGAAGAATGTTTGAAAAATTCCATTTCCGAAGAGCCTGATTCAAGTGCTGGGGACATGAAGATGTGTCTGGACCCCAACGATGACATTAATGTCATCAGTCAACTAAAAAAAGAAAAAGAAGCCTTGGAGAGGGAGCTTTTGGTCAAGCAAGAAGCTATTAAACAATTTCAGAAAGAAAGGGAAGAGCACACTAAACTTGCAGCAGATTTTGATGAGCAAAAAAATCACCTTGAGAATCTTAAACAAGAACATAAAGCACTTTGGGAAGTTCTTCAAACAAGATGTAAAGAACTGAACTGTGACTTTATTCAGTTAGAAGAGTTCCCTCTAGGGAAAGAGCTGGCTTCACCTAAGGCAGTGCTGGGAGAAGAAGCAGCTGATCTAAGGAATTTGGAATCGTACGAGCCAGGAAGCGCGGTTCAGGTTGCATCCTTGAAAGAGTCAGAAAAGATGGTTGCTTTAGTGGCAAGTAAAGACACTGAGTTAAAAGAACTAAGAAGTAATTATACAAAACTGCTGAAGGAAACAGAAATGTTAAGGAAAGAGTTGAGAAAAATATCATTTGAATTTGGCGATAAAGGAGAAGACACTGTCAATGTAAACTCTCTGAGACCGCAGGAGCAGCACCAGGAGCAATATGAGGGCAACTTGTTGGAGGACGTAAAGCAGTTACAGAAAAAGCTGAAAGCATATGAAACCAAAACTGCAAGTGTTAAGGCAGCGCTTGAACACGTGACTAAGGAGAAAGAAGCACTTAGTAAGAAAAGTGAAGAGGAGTATAAGATGAACCAGGAGAAACTGCAGAGGTTGAGAGTTGAAGCTAAGAAGGAAGTTGCAGAAAAAAATGAGGAAGTGGAAGCATTGCGTCATTCGCTTCTGGATTTCAAAGATAAACTTGATCTGGAAAAGGAATTATTAAATGAAGCTATAAAGAAGGGCGAAGAGGAAGCCCACCACTACAGAACAGCATTTGAAGAAATGAAAAGTCAAAAAGAGGAACTTACCATTTGTTTAGAAAAATCCAACTTTGAAATAATTAATATGAAAAAGGAGGCAAAACATTACAGTGAAGAAAACAAAAAACTGCTGACAGAGCTACGTATGCTACGTGAGAAAGCTGAGCTGAGTAGACCTGTGGGGTCATGCAAAGAGCTTAAGGAAGAAAATGATGCTGAAAAAGAATTGAGAGTGTGTTGTGTGGAAAGTAATTCCCTTCAAGGAAGGTTGCAAGCTAAAGATTCCTGTTTTCAACTCTCAGAGGCTGATCACTCTGGGAAAACTGAACCGAGAGAAGCCAGAGAATGTCAAATCCAGAAAGAAATGCAAATGATTGAAGAGCCACTGGCAAAAACTGTAAATGTAATTGATTCTAAACCACCAGAGCAGAGAAGTATAGCAGAAGAGAAGTCCAGAGAGCGTCTTCAAAGAAAGTTGCAGGCGGCTTTAATATCACGTAAAGAAGCCCTGAGAGAAAATAAATGTCTAAAGGACCAGATTGATAAGCTGGTGTTGGAAAGAGAAGAACTGGTGAACAGGACAGGGATGCTTGAAAACTTATTAGAGCTTGGTAGAAAAAGCCAAAGTTTGAGTACCGTTTCTGCATCGTCTGCAGAGGAGAGCCTTGTTTCTGAAAATGCTCGGCTGTTGACTGAAAATGAAAACCTCGCTGCGGCATGTGAAAGCCTTAAATCCACCATGGAGACTATAGTTCAGGAAAAAGAGGCCTTTTCTTTCCAACTAAATACCTTAAAAGATTCTCAGACAGTTGAATTAACAGGATGGAAGGCTAAACATAGTGAATTAAAGCAGGAGTATGAATCACTTCTTCAGGCGTATGAGAATATCAGTAGTAAAATAGCAGATATGAGGCAAGGTATTGATCTCAGTAGAAAAGAGAAGCAAGAGGCTATTCAAAGACTCAGGAAAAGAGAATCTGAGAAGGAGACTCTTGAGAAGCACTTACAAAATCTCCTCGATGAAAATGAGGTTATTAAGAATCAGCTGAAACAGCTCGGCGAATCTAAGAAAATGGAGGTTGATGAATTGCAAAGTAAAGCAGAGAGGCAGATACGGGAACAAGAGGCAAGGATGCAAGAACACCAGGATCGTCTTTGTGAACTCACTGAACAGAATCATCAGCTAATGGAGGAAAATGAGCAGTTGAATCAAACTTCTGAAAATTTAAAGCAGGCTTTAGAGAAAATTCAGGATGAAAATGATATCCTTCATAATGACATCGCTGTAACTAAAGCGGCTTTGGGAGAGGTCCAGGTTCAAATGGAAGTGTACCAAAATGATATGCAATCTAAAATCAGCGATGCGTTGGATGAGAATGAATCGTTGTTAAAGGACATTAATGTGTTAAAGGATAAACTCTCTGAAAAAGAACATGACGTGCTTGTCCTTGAACAAGAAAGAAAATTAATTTCAGAAAAAGCTAAAGAAACGGAAAAATCTTTGGACCATAAAAATCATTGTCTAACAAAGCTAGACATGGAATGCAAAAGTCTTACCCAAGAAATTGTTAGCCTGAATGAAAAAGTTAAGATTTTAGAGGATGATAAGTGTCTGTTACAAGAAGAACTCGAAAATGTACAAGAAAGTTCCTACAAAGTCAAGAACGAGAGAGAATTTCTTGAGACAGAGTTGCTTAATCACGTTAAAAAAGTTGATCATCTTACCGATAGAATGAAATCAGCACAGCTACAGAATAACTTGCTGCTACAGCAACTGGAAGAATTAAAGGCAGAAAAATGTAATGTGATTAGAGAAAAAGAAGAACAGCAGTTACATCTTGTGAAAACTTTTGAGGAGAAGGTGAAAAGTGCTCAGAGGGATAATAATGGAAACAAAAACAAAACAAAAGAATTGCAAGAACTCTTAAAGGAGAAACAGCAGGAGATCAACCACTTACAAAAGGATTCTATAAAGTTCCAGGAGCTGATCCTGGATTTGGAAAGATCAGTGAAACTCTCACAGTCAAAAAGTGAAAAATTTGAAAAGGAGTTAAGTAATAAGTCAGAAAAACTTGCCAAGTCAAATGAAGAAATCTGTCAGCTCAAGGCAAAGCTGTCTTCACAGATGAACTTGTTGGATCAGTCAAAGAATGAAGTGGAGAGGCTTACAGATGAGAGCCTAACGTGGAGAAAAGAACTTAAGAAGAAAGAAAATGAACTACAAATTCAAAAGAGAGACTATGAGAGGGAATTGGAATTGAATCTTCAGCAATTAAAATTGGTTCACAAAAGAGAATTTTTGAACCTGGAGGAAAGATACGGGGCCCTCGAGAGAGAAAAAGATAGGGCAGTTGGAGAGATTCATGGTCTGCAAGAGGAAATCAACATTAAGGACTCTCAAAACAAGAAGCTTCAAGCAGAACTGAATGCAGCTTTGGCACGATTGGCTGCTTTTACAAAGTGTATGTCTTCTCTTCAGGATGACCGGGACAGGGTAATCACTGAAATGAAAACCTGGGAAATGCAGTTCAAAGAGGCCATCCAAAATAAAGAGAAACAGATAGAAGAGAGTAATAAAAGAATAATGTCTTTACAAGATGAACTGAAAGACAAAATTACTCAGATTCAAGAACTGAATATCAAATATTCCGTGGTAGATGAAACAAAGGATGAACTGTATTTGAGGCAAAAATCTGTTGATCGACAATGCTATGAAGAGCTCTGCAGAATAAAGGATGAAAATACGTTTTTTCTTAACAGGCAGCAGGAATTGGAGAGGGATCTTCAGTCCAAAGAAGAAGCTTTGCAAGCACTCCTTAAAGAAAATGATTCTCTTAATCATCTTGTAGAGAATAGTGAAAGTGCAGGAAGAGAGATAAAAGCTCTGGAAAGCAATTTTACTAGACAGGAACAAGAATTGCAGCAGCTTCTAGCAGAGAAGGAAAAAATTAATGCTGAATTGCAAAAGCAGATCACCATTTCTGAACAAATGAAGCTCATGCTAAATAATAAAGACAAAGAAATTTCCTTACTCATTTCTTCAAAAGGCGATGACATTTCTGACTATTTGATTCAGCTACAAACTCAACACAGAAAACAAATCCAGGAGTATGAGCTTCAGTTGAGGTCTTTGCAGGTAGAGAGACAACAATCGGAGGAGTCCTGTCAGAGGATGGAAAATGAATTGAGAAATCTCCAGATGAAAGCAGACAAAGCAGGTCAAGATAAGGCTGCAATTGCTAGTGAAATAGATGCCTTTAAAAAATCCATGTCATCTCTTCAGAACGATCGGGATGATCTTTTTACTAAATACAAAGAGCTGGAACATCTTCATCAAGATGTCTTAAATCAGCGGGACAGTCTAATAGTTGGCAGTGCAAGTGAGAGTAATGCTTTGAAACAAGAACTGAGGGTACTTCTCAATCAGATAGATGATCTTCATTCTGAAAATGCAATGCTAAGTGCACAGCTGATAAAGTATAGGGAAGATCTTAACCAAGTTTTATCTCTGAAAGACCATCAGCTGAGAGACTTACTTAAGCAGAAATTGGATTGTATTAAAAGCCTCGAACAAGAAAAATACGATCTTCAGAAACAAGTAAAAGAAATGCAGCTTTCCAGTGAACTGCAAAAGGATACTGCTGTATCTTTGGAACAGGAAAATAAAAAATTAGCATCTAAAGTAAATGATCTAGAATCCTTAATTGCATCACTAAACAAAGAGAAACTTGTTTCTGAGTCTGGAGAGAAACTGGTAACTAGCGACGGTGTGCAGAAAAAAGAGTGCGTATCAAATGGGCAGTATGGAGAAAATCAGAGGAAAGTTCAAGAACTCCAAAGATCCAGAGGCAGAAGTACTAAGGATGTGGATGAAGAGTACAGTAAGACTCTTCTGGCCCTTGAACATGAAGCTGAACCCGATGCTCTTGCAGAGAAGATATTAGAAGTTCAGTCTCAAAATAGTGAGCTGAGGTCCCAAAATGAGGCCTTTGGGAAAGCGATGACTGCTCTGCAAAATGATAGAGATAGGATAATAGAGGACTTGAAGGTACTTCAGAGCAGATACACCTCTGAACTCGAGACTGAAAAAAAGAAAGGAGATAAACTTGAAGCTGAATTGGATGGTTTTAAATTGCACCTTACCAGTCTGCTCAAAGAAAACCCTCTTCTGAATCGGGCTCTTTTTGATGCTGCAGATAAGGTTACGCTTGCTCAGATTGCTGATGGAATTGAAAAGCTCTGTAGGACCTTAGTCAGTCGAGAGATGGAGGTTAGCAGGCTCTCATCTGAGTGTGGGAATTACGTTCAGAAGATTGAAGCGTTTTCCAAGGCTATGGCCAGTCTTCAGGATGACCGAGACAAATTGCTGCAGGAACTCGGCAATCAGAAGGTAACTTCTGAAACAAAGCAGGGCACAGCTTCGTTTCCCATTGGTTGCAGCAGCATCAATGAGATAGATGCATTTAAAAATAATTTGGATGCGCTTAAGAACAATAGGGAAAGATTGGTAAGTTGTAATTAGCTGCATCACTCTGTAATTTTTGTCTTCCTTTATGCAGACATTATGGATTCTAAAGTTTAACTTCCTAAATTATGTGAGTGCAATGAGAACATTGTATGACTAGAGGAGGCATGCTTACAATTGTGGGAGTTCAGGTAATTATCCTGTTCAACAGGAGCAAGTTGGGAAAAGAAACCCATTTTTCTGTGTTTAGAATTCTAGCACTAATACAACTTCAACCCATCTAGTTTTCATTCCAGGTCACTAATCGTGTTTATTAAACGTAGGCTAAAGAAGGAGCCAGCCTTGCAGCTGTTGAAATATCAAAGCTGAAGACCAAGGTTGATGATTTGGAGAAGGCATTGCATCAGACAAAAGCCTTCCAAGCAGAAACTGAGAGAGAGATTACGTCATACCAGAATGAGCTTGCAGGATTAAGGTATAAATGTTAAAATTAAATAGTACATGTGGCTAGAGTAATGATTGATATGCATTTCCTGCATTTTATTGTCCATAGGGCAATTTCTGGAGCTCTAAAGTCTGTGTAAGACAATACCTGTTTTATTTTAGAAGCTTTTGGAAACAGGGGTGTAGATGAAAAGGCCAACCCCAAATTTATCTTTGCGCATGTGAGCAAGTTAGCATGAAATACTCAAACCTCATTCCACCTCGTAGACTTAACCAGTGAACAGCATAAATAATCATCTTTCATTCCTTTCCCCAAACTTAAAAAACCATAAATTAAATTAAATCCAAAAGGATTTAAGTTACTTTTATGCCCTTCGTGATATTGCCTGTGTAGGGCAGCAGTTTCTGGAGGTGTGGCACGTCTGTTTATTTTAGTCTTTGGTGTTCAAGGTAATTCCTTTTCAAACTTGGGTACTTCCAGTAGGGTCAACGGACTTTCTCGATCAGCGCTCTACACAACTGCTTTAGGTAGCTAAAATATTTATTGTGTTAGCAGATGGATCCTTACAGCCAATGAACTTCTCTCCAAGCCAGCAAAGCAAACCTGCTGTTATCACTTTGTTTTCTGGTTTTATTTTTTAGCAGATGCGTTTTAAACTGAAGCAAGTATTGAAAATGTCCATGTAATGCTTCATAATTTGCATCTAACTGTTCAAAAAATATTTCTTATTTGTTTCAGAAGTGACAGGAAGTAAAGTTTAATCCTTTTCATTGACTTGTATGCACTGTATCATCATTTAACGTCTAGTCTAATATTTTATGTTCAGAATGGAAAAAAACCTCCTCCTCTCAGAGTCGCAGGCCCTGCGAAATCAGTATCAAATCACAGTGGCTGAGAAAGACCGACAGATTGCAGAACTGCAGAAGCTGCAGCAAGACATGATTGTTAGCAAATCACTCTCCTCTGGCAGCAATTACCCAGTCCAGGTAAACAAAACAGAGCAGGAGGCACAAATTTACTTCCATCAGTTGATCATTTTAGCTTTGCAGTTTGCTTCCCAAAAGAGAACTGTTCAGCCTATGATGGTGAAGTCCGAAAGGCCGATCAATCTGTTACCTGTGGCCACATCAACAAGTTCAAACTATTTGAAGCAAAGGAGCTGAAATTATTAAAACCATTTTTGTAATGGGAGTCTGATACAATAGTAATGATTTTTCCTTTGCTTAAAAGAAGCTGCATTTCTCATATGTTGATAAAGTGGAAACTGAGTGATGCGGTGGATTCTAATGGGTGAAAACATGGGAAGCACCTTCATAAAGAAATGATGGTGAAATGAAAGGTGATGGTCACGATTCTTAGTCAGAAAGGATTAACATTTTGCTGTGGTTACGTGCAAGTTACTTGCTCGTTGCCGAGGTTTGTAGATTACTTAAGTAATCTTAAATTAGTTAAATCCAGAACTGTCTCATGCGCTGTTCATTTTCTGTGATTAAAATCATGAATACAAGCTATTGAAGAGCAACGTCTGCTGGGTTAGGGAATATTTTATGTGGTAGAAGTCTTTATTTTGTGGTTGCAGAGGAAAATAGGTTGCATAAAGCATTAGACGTGACACGCTTCCCTCTGCCATTGGAGATGAACATCAAAATGCTGCCCTGCCAGAGATTAAGGTGGTCAAAGGTGCAAATCAGTGATAAAGCTTGGTGGGGGGGTTGTTTGGGTTTTGGTTTTTTTTTCAGAATGGACTTACAGCTTTAAATTTGTATTTACAAAATCGTTGTTCTTCTCCAAGTCATGAATACCACACATTATTAATTTGCAAATAATTTTTGAAAGGTGTTTTAGATTCATCTGGCTTTTTCTGGGGTTTTTTTGTCCTTTTTTGTGCATGTGCTTCACAGTATTTACAAATGCAAAGCTGGGTTGCCTTTTCCTGGTAATGTTTTATTGTTTGATTGAAGTATTGAGGTTGAAAACACCAAGCAGAAGATTTCTTTATATATAAAAAGCCACTTGAAAGTGTGATATTAATTTGTGAGAATGAAATGATCTTGTAAAAAGGAAATTATTACGTAGTCCATATGTATATTTAGTTTTGGAACTGCATATGATTTAGAGAACTTCTGTACCATTTACCCTGAATATGCTATAATATTTTTTTAAGGTTTTAGAAACTGCCTCCCTTGCTGGAAGCTCCGATACACCGGAGGAAATCAAACGTGTCCTAGCAGAGAAGAATCAGCTACAGAGTGAACTGCAGCGCTGCTTTCAGGAGATCCACCAGAAGGATCTGCATTTCCAGCAGGTTAATTCAAAGGTAACGTTGAACAATTGCTGTCACCCTGAATAGCTCGTGTCAATCTGAGCTGCTATCAACCTCGAAATATTGCTAAGTTGATATGATTGAAAGTTAGCTTGCTCTAAAACTCAGTCTTCAAAACAATCCTCTTGGCTTGGAATTTGCTGGAAATTGCAAACTGAACGTCAGTATTCATTTTCTGATGGGCTTTCCTAACTTGTTACTTGACTGAAAGAGGTTTATTTGAATCTGCAGTCTGAAGACATTGGTGGGGCACTGCTGAACTCGAAAGTAAAATATTTCTCATCTAGGCAGAAATAAATGTCTGTCTGAGCTGCTACGAGAGTTTTGTTACCTCATACTGACCTTGAAATACCTCAAAAATACTTCCCTACGAATTCTTTCGTGGTCATTAAGGTGGTAAAAGTGTGTGTGTCCCTGGGCACGTGTGTTTGCATTCAGTTTTGTTGGCAAAAGTTTCTAAGTGTTCTTGGGATTTCCCTTTGTGTTTATGGTGTTGGAAGCAAGTGAGGTTTGTTACCTCGTATCTATTGAGTTTGTTTTCACTCCTCCACCCAAATGTTTGATAAACCTGGTAACAATTTTAACGAAACTCTGAAAGAGTTGTAGAAATCTCAAGCTCTGATAAGTGAAGATGAGTGTTTAGTGAAGGGGGTGGAGACCCAGATTAATCTTGATTTTATTTATTTATTTATTTTTATTTTCAGAAGATGAAAACTCAGCTGCTGAGCATTCCTGGGCTGCCTGGATAGTGTTACACTGCCAGGGTTATTTGGCTATATGCATTGTCCTGAAGTAGCAGCTACATACACTGTCTTTTGCAGGGTGGTGAAATCATAGCAAACATGGGTGGGAAGGCATTGGGTGGCATTTAAAACCTTGACTTTCTGGTTTGGTTATGTTGATGACAGGGGAAATCAAACCCCAGGTTGCCTTATTTCCTCTGCTCATTAAACAACTATTTACATCTTACCAAACTTGATGCAACTTTGAAACAAGTACTTGGTTGTTTTCAACAGCAGGACACAAAGCTGTAGGAATTTCCTGGAGGAGATCATTCTTTTTTATTATTTATTTATTTCAATGTTAATTTCTTTCAGGTTGTGCAGTCGGCAGAAGAGAATGCTGTCTTGTTGGCCCAGTTGAAGACTCTCTCACAAACTTTGAGGGATAACCAGCTTCGTTACACCGACTTGCAAAATCGTTATCTAAGACTGGAGAGGGAATACCAGACAATGCAAGTGACCTCTTTCCAAGGCACTGTTCAGGTAAACAAATATAGGGGGATTTTTTTAAAGTTATTTTTAATTCTGTGCTTACACTTCTCTGGTTTTCATGCTAAAAATTGTGGAGAGGTTGCTGTGTTATTTGGTGTACGTGTATCCCTCGAGCTCTGCAGCACCCCCAGGCCGTATCCTTCATCTGTTTTCTGTTAGAAAACAGGTTTACAAATTACAGCTATGGAAATTAAAAGATTAAATGTCACAAAGAATAGTTTGTTCCACTGCTTTGTGGTGCTTATGGCTTCTTTAATTGAAATAAAAATTTTAGCAACTAGAAAAATGGTGACAGGCTTCTTTTTTTTTTCCTCCCTTTAATATTTTCTAGGATGAAACTAGAACAGAAGTTCCCCCTGGAGCACCACAGGAAAGATCTGCAGTTACTGTTGAAATAGACAATGTGGAGCTAAATGAACTCAGAAAAAGGTCAGGACTGAGAGCATGTATTAGCAATATTGTTTTCCTGACAGCTGTCCCCTAAGTGCAAAAGTAATGCTTCTCTAGCCCTCTAAGGCATTTGGGGGGAAAAGGGAAAGAAGTGGATTTGCAGTGGATTAAAGGAATTAGTCATATCCTTGAATTGTTATCATCTGGTAATACGTGTGGCTTGGTTTTGTGAAGATGTATGCTGATTGGTGACTTAATTTCAATATCTGATCTAAAGCATCTCATAATTAACTCTTTGTCACAAAAAAAAGAAGATTCCTTAATAAAAAAAAGAACAAGAAAGTAATCCTTTAAATACATAAACCACTGAATCCAGATTTCATTTTGTCCTAGGCTTGCAGAGACTGAGCAACAGTATGATTCAGTGCAGCAGGTGCTCTCACAGCTCACAGAAACACTGTCAGAAGAAAAGAGGAGGAGAGAAGCTGCAGAAGAGGCTCTTGGACTCTCTGAAGAGCGAAGTAACAGGTAAAATTCTCCTGTTTGTAAAACTTATGTTTGTTTGTTTTTCTCTTTAAAAGTGTCTTTTTCTTCTGCTTCTGAAGTATGTGACAGATTGCTGTGTTAACCTTTCTGTGGGTATGAAGTAAGTTGCATGTTCAAGGCACGGTGGTGAGGTTTTCATTTACACGATACCTGCAGTAAATGCAAAATGCACCACAGAACTGGAAAAGGGAGTGTCAGATTTTTGTTTGCCTTTTATTTGCAGTGAGATTAGTGATAGGTTTTTCTGTGGGTGTTAGATTTCTGAGATAATAACAGAACAAACAAATATTGGAACCTGTTTGTGCATCCACAGTACCTGAAGTGATGAAAATGCCTGCATAACTGTTTTAAAAAAAACAGGTTTAACTCTGTAGAACAAGAAAATGTTATGGGCTCTGGGATTTTTATTTTTTTATTCTTTAATTTCTTTCTTCATCTGTTGGTCTCGGTAGTCGGTTGTATTCTTTTCCAAGGTAGAAGAAGCCTCATGTACAACAGCTTTAGCACAGCCACTCTTTATATTTAAAATATCATTGTCCATCTACCTATGTGTCCATCACTACCATCATCTGAAAATCACTATTCAATCTGCTAGCCATGATAGGGGTTATTCTGAATAACTGAAGGACCTTGAGAGTAGATTGGAAATAGAAACTGAAAAAGACCTGGCAACATAAACTTTTTACTGCCTTTTATTGGGGACCTTTCCCAAGTAATGTAAATATACAAAATAATGTTGCTTGGGTGAATTCAGTACTTGAAAAGAGGAGGTAAATCAGTACTCCGTTGTCTCCCTTGGATTTTTCTTTAGATTTGAAGTAAGCAGTTACAGATCTGTACCTAGTGACTACACTGTTCAGATGGAAGCTGAGGAGGAGAGGGAGGCCTTAATCATCGATCCTAGTGAACATGTTGTTGTGCGAAAGGTAAGTGAATGAAAGCTTTTAAAAACCTAAAAATACCTTTAAGAGCTACTTAAGAGTGGAGTGCATAGTCTGCTGCTAGGTGCATGCAAGGTTGAAAACGGCACAGCTCATTATCTCCTCCATGCTACTCCTTTCTTTGTTCTGTCTTCCCTCTGTTGCACCTTTCTTTCAACTGTCATTCATCTTGGAGAGCAGATTTCCCTTCTGAGGGACTGGAAGTCCCTGATTAGGGGTTGTCCTCTTTATATGTAAACACTGGCATGAGGCAGCTGCTTGTCTAACCTGTGTCATCTTTGAAAAGCTGACTGTAAGTTGTCTTTTGTGGGTTAGGTGTCATGGGGGTGGTTGGGCCATAGAAGCTTCCATTCAAAGTAGCAAACTACTCTTGAAATGATATCTTACTGAAAAAGCATCCTTGATTTCTTCCTGTTTGTGGACGAGTCAAATATAGGCAGCTAAACATTACACGGAACGTGTTGAGTATGTCCAAATATCCACCTCAACGTGGGGAAAAACTTCTTCCCTGTGAAAAGTGACAGAGCCTGGCCCAGGCTGCCCAGAGAGGCTGTGGAGTCTCCTGCTCTGGAGACGTTCCAGCCCCACCTGGATCTGTTCCTGTGTGGGCTGCCCTGGGTGACCCTGCTCTGGCAGGGGGGTTGGACTCGATG
>JANHFX010017924.1:0-11819 GCA_027560015.1 Chloroceryle amazona | reverse complement strand
GCTGACAGTTGTGTAGATGGTGATGCTGACCCTAGTTGTTGTTGCTTATACTTCCTACTACAAAATCCCCATTTATTTTCTTAAAATATAAGTAACAATTAATTTAATTAAATATACAATATATCCTTATATAATTAATAATACATATTATATAATAATATTATGAATATATAACATATATCATATCTGTTATGCACATAATATAGATATATTATAGCTGCATTAGAATATATCTCTATTTTATATATAAACCTATTCTGAGTGTGTTTCCTCTCATAACCTGCTACAGAAAACTAAAAACTAAACTAAATTCCAGGCCTTTCCCTATCCCTGAAACAAACGCTGTAAGCATTTACCTGGTCTCTAACATCCTAGTAGTCACAATTCAGTTGAAATACTAATTAGCATTTAAGTACTAATTAATATTAGCATTTTCCATTAAAGATTTAAAATGAAAAAAAAAAAATAATTAAAAATGTCACAATGGAAAAAATGTTTTTATGAAGGTGGGGTGGTTTGCAGCAAAGGAAGAGTACAACTTCCACCAGTTTTAGGTAAAGAAAAGCCATCTTTTTTCCACTCAGAATTACTATTTCTGCCAGAGTCCAGTTAGATAAACACACACTGAAAAAACCCTCTTAACATGCTTGTGAAAGTTTCTACTTTCACCATCTGAAAATTCTGGAAAAGCAAGATCCAAGTCCAGCTGGTTGTCTCAGCCACAGGTTAGGTTACTCTTCTCTGCACTAAAGCATTTGAAGACACCTTTGTCTTCCAGGAATTTGCTGAACCGTGGCTGTTACCGGCTGGGTGTGTAAATGTTTTGCTAACCAGGGCTGGGTTTCTGCAGCAGGCTCGAAATGAACCCAGGATCAAGCTGATAAAGGGATACTTGGGGTCAACTGAGCTCAGTTTTAGAGAAGTTGAGGTCCTTGCTACAGTGAGCGCCAGGTGCTCTCTGAATCGTAGGAGCTGACAGCACAGAACCCCAGAATGGTAAAGCTTGGAAGGGACCTCTAATGATCATCTAGTTCCACACACACCCCCCCTGCCAGAGCAGATCATAAAGTCTCCAGAGAAGGAGATTCCACCACCTCTCTGAGCAGCCTGTTCAGGCTCTGCTACCCTCAAAGTGAAGTGTTTCCTCTCGTGGAGGTTGAACCTCCTCCATTTTTCTTATCTGGAAATTACAGTGCAGGAGGGGGCAGCAATTTACTCATGACTTAGATGGTGAGTGGGATGTGATGATTTTTTTGTTTGTTTTTTCAGGCCACAGTCAATCTGGGCCTTTCAATAATGACCTCTGGTCCATTCTCATAAGGGATTTTCTCTTCCATTTGAGATTCCCATCTGGTGTTGATGAGTGCTGTGTATGGGCCAAGATAGTCAGGTTCTGCAAAGGGGCTGCACCCCAACAAAACTCCCTGTATTTCCAAACGCCCTCCCACTGACTTTGGTGATTAACCTGACCTGTTATTCCTAAGTGGTACTGACAGCACATGTTCTTACTTGATGGTTAGATGACTGGAATAGGCTGGTGAGCACGATTATATGGGGTGTGTGCACAGAGGACCGTGACAGAGACCAGTGTGGCTCATTATGACCAACTGAGGGTGAAAATCCAAAAGTCTTGCTGCGTAATGGGCTGTTCTAATTGAGATCTTGTTTAAAATAAGTCAAAAAAAGGAAGAGGTCTTCATATCAGCTTTCCAAAGCCAGCTTTTGTTTTGTTTTAACTTCAGCTGAGCCGTAGAATGAATCATTTTTCTACAATCAATGAGCATTTCTGAGAAGGCAGGGAAATACTCTACTGGTGTGTTCCAAAAACATTTTTAGCTTTCCCATTTCTGTAATAATAAACTGAAGAGTTGCAAAGGGAAACTGCTAAAACATAACATTTCCCTGCATGTCAGTGCAGAATTCTGGGGAAAAACCTCAGATTTGCAGTGGGTGATCGTGATCATTTTCTTCTGTGACAGAAGTGAATAAAAAAGAAAGCCATAAAATAAAATACTACAGTGCTCATTTTTCTTACACTAATTCTAAGGAGTTAAATGAGACTTTGAATATGTGTAGTACTGAACTGGTGTTCTGATGTTTTGGTGATTTCAGGTTGATCTTACACTGGGCAATTTATAGGTGGAAAAGATTTAATTTGCTATTTTTAATTTGCTATTTTATTAATATTTTTTTTTCCTTGATAACTTCTCACTCTTCAAAACCCTCTCTCATTTTATGGGCATTTTCTGGTAGCTCTAACAGAGTCCAGGACTCCAGGAACTCCCTTTAATTCATTCTTATCAAGCAATAATGAAGTAGGGTACAGAAAATGCAGTCACTGACAGCCTGCCTTGTTACCTTCTGTCAGGTAACACCTTGCTCAAGGCACATTGCCTGCTAAAATGGTGTGTGAGACAGGAGTTTGAAGCTTTCTGCGGTTTTGGGTTGTTTAATTTTATAAATGGCTATCAACAATATTGTTAAAACATCCTGGATTATGCTGGAATAATCTATACTCAAGAAATACCAATTATATCCCAATGTCTGTCTGTCATCATTGAAAAGGTTTTGAGAAAATTAGGACCAAACAGCTGTTTGTTGTTTTTTTTTTTAATAAAGCTCTGATAGTAGTAAATCTTTAGCACTGTAAAAAGCCAGCTGACCTCTCAATGTTTAATATTTTGCCTTTTTTTTCTTCTACAGCTCCATTATTTCACTATATTATGGAATCAGAACTGTGCCAGTCCCCATTCTAAGTTTAGTTTTAGCATCATCTGTCCTTCCAGCCTTGTTTATGACCCTTTTTCCCCTAAAAACAAGTACCCAGTGTCAGCATTTGGCAGAGTCTAATTCATCTGTGTACAATTTCATTTTTATTTACAGCTGGACAAAGGTGGAGTACTTGTCTTGAGGAGTTTGGTTTTCATTTTGAAGAGGTGAAGAGAAATACCATTTAACTGAAAACTTTCAGGGACTTTGTAGGAACCAATACACCATCCAATGCAGGTGAGTATAGAAATATCAGCCTCCTGCTGGGCTGTGTTTTAGATAACAGCTCAAACTTGCAAATAGGGCTGGGGAAGAGAAAAGAGCAGTAAGAGCTGAGAAATCTAGCAGAAAAGAATCCATTCCCTGTTTTGGAAATGTTGCTTTTAACAAGTCTTACAGAGACTGTGCCTTCTTTCAGGCTTCTGCCTCCTCTATCAAAATCCAGCTCTTTATAAACAGTGGATGGATTTAGGACCTGATCTTGCATTCAAAACTCTTGCCTGTGAGTTGTTATACTCAGAAACACTAGAACTTTGTGCTGGCTTCAAGGATTCATTCACATATAGCACACTGCAGCGTAAACTGCAGCCAAAGGTTTCCTAGGAAGGGGATGCCTCAGAAAATATTGTGATCAGCTTTTAGATTATATTTGGTTAGTGTAATGCTTTGCAGTACATGGACTTGTAGTTTGAAGTGAAAATGGGAAATATTCTATATAGGGAACTAAACAAAACCATTGAGTCCCTGGAGGAGTCACTGAACTGTATGAAGTCACACTCCTGCTGGTGACAGCATCAAAGTTTTGCTCGTGATGACCCATGCATTCAACTTTAACTAAACTTGCAGAATTGTTTGTCACGTTCACAGGCAGATGCTGAAGCCTGCGATGTCTGGGTTTCCATATCCTGGCTCTGAAACCCAGCTGAGATGACCAGAAGCACCATGTTGTACAGGACCTGGATATTTGTATTTGAATTTTGCTTGTTCCAGGTGAAACTCGCTTGGAAATAATAAATAATGCATAAACCAATTCATTCCACTTTATTCTTTCTACTGTTGAGCCTATTGACAAAGTTGGTCTTACCTGTATTTCAGCAGATTTCTCACTGTAATCCATTTGGGATGGTCACAGAAGTATCATGGAAAAGAGAGTTATTGGCAGTTTCTTGTTTCGACTTCTTGAATTCCTAAATCTTTTAGTCTCTCACTATCTACAGTTCAGCTTTTGTTTTTCTGCTGCCTTCTCAGATGTTTCCCTGCCAACAAGAATCAAACTGAAATCGTGTAGCTGCTGCACATACTCATGAAGTTTTGCCATGTAGACCTCTGCTTCTCTTCTGACACCTCCAGATTATCTGCCAGTATTTATGTGACCGTTCACGTTACGTACAAGCAGCTGTGCTTGTGGAAAATGCCAGCCAAATAGTAATCTCTTTGGTTTCAGTCGGTTTGTACACGGAGATTTATTTCAACACCAAGTGGTTTTTTTTCTCTTTCTTTATATTACCTTGGAAAAAAATGTTATTACACGTCCAGTTGTCTTACACTGTTGCTCAGGTCATGAGCTGGAAAAGGTTGTCAGGGTGTCTCCAGGAGATGGTTTGTGACATTTTGAAGCTGGCACGTGTGGGAGCTG
The DNA here is from genome assembly GCA_027560015.1 of Chloroceryle amazona. Taxonomy (NCBI): domain Eukaryota; kingdom Metazoa; phylum Chordata; class Aves; order Coraciiformes; family Cerylidae; genus Chloroceryle; species Chloroceryle amazona. Next base: position 7,414 of record JANHFX010017924.1, on the reverse strand, counting down.
AATTTCAGAGGGCAGTGAGCTTTGTGAGCAGCTGTGATTTTGCTCTTTTTGGCTGCCTTTTACTTGCTTGAATAACTGTACTTTCTCTGAAACGAAGTAAAGCAGTGGTGAAGGAAATTAGATGTAGTGACTATAAAAATAAGTGAAGGAGAAAGAGAGGACGTCCGTGACTTCAGTCTAACTTATCTTTGACATGCTGATCTGTTATTTTTCCCTGATATAAAGGTTAAACCCATTAACTGGTGGTCTTCCAGTGAGGACAGAGAGCTGACAAGGCATGAAGGGCTCAGGCCAGCAAAACCACAAAGTACTTGATCTTTGAATGTGTGACTTTTATTGTCAGCAGCAAAACTGACTTGACTTTCATATGTTCCCTCTGTGTGTGAGGAAATGAACATAAATTAATAGCTACAGTAATTTCCTCTGGGTAAAATGATCTTAAATATTAGAATGCTGAAAAACTAATGGCTTGAATATCTGACGTGATGAACATCTACAGCTGTTTGGGAAGCCAAAGGGAGCTCTGGGCACTCGCTGTCTGTGACGATCAGGTCACGACACCGGTGACGTCTTTATACAGAGAAACCCCTTGATTTGAGTATAATTTACATAGAGGTGCAGCAGGGTGACAGCCTGATGTACCAATGCTAAGTTCCTGGAGGCTACAAGGCTTGGAAATCAGTTCCCTCTTTGCCTTCCGAGAGATGTTAGAGTGTGGGTGGAGTGGTTTCATCCCCAGCTGTTAAATGTATCAGTCTTTTGCATTTCTTCTTCAGAGTGGACCAGGAAGTAAACCTGTTTTGCCATCCACATGGAAGAACTCCCCTTGCTAGAATTACTGATCAGTGATGAAATGTTCATCTTGAAGCGATTACCATTTTTCTGTGTCACAAGGCACAGGTAAATCTGTTACACAGGTTGGCTGTGGGTTTATTTCTTAGTTATTGCATTTCTTTTGTCTGTGGGAAAAATGATTTCTTGTTCATACTGTCATGTTACTGATAATCTTAACAGAATATGTGTTTTAGGGAAATAACTTTTTAAAAGACATTAAGATTTGCCTGCACTGTCCATTAGGACACTGTGTATCTGTGTAGTAGTGGTCCAGACCTGACTCTAATACATTATTTTCTTGGCTTCTCATGGGCTAACTGTACCAATGATCCACTCCAGCTACAGTCAGATAATCAAAGTGACCAAGTGAGTAAACCGTAGGAACCTGCTGCCCAGTAATAGCTACGTGCAGGCATCCAGTCCTTCCCACCCCCAAATAAACTAGATTGCCCATAAAGATCCCGTTAACTTATTTTAATACATGGCTATTTAAATTGGAGCCTCCCTGCCCCTCAGCTGAGATATGTAAGGATGTGCAAACTCCTCCATCGTTGCAAGGAGGAGTAAAACGGGTTCATTTAACTACTTACTCTTGTAGTTAGCACACAGCACTTTTGCCCAGTGACTTGGTGGCATAGGTATGTTCTCTTTTCTTTCTGTTTGCCCTCAGTCTCTGTAATGTGGCAGCCATCAAACTATTGACTTATATTTCAGTTTTTAAACTGATTTACCCTTTGCAAGAGGCTGAGAAGCTATAAAATCTAAACTTATGTAACACCTGGTAGCTTTAACTACAGTTCAGAAACTTCAGACTAATGTACAAGGGAACATAATTTGGGTTCAGCAAGAAGCAGGATTCATGAATTCTCCATCCACTGTGACTAACTCATGCCTTTGGGAAGGTTTCTTCATTTCTATTTTTACCTTAACAGATCCACATGGAAAATGAACTTTCATGGGAATGCATTGAAGGGCTTAATGAACTTTGAAAATTCTATGTAAATAAAACCAAGTAGTCAATGTTTGGTAACCACATTTATAGGTTAACTCTAAGGGAAATATTTTATCTGCTTTTCTTTATAGAAGGTTGCTTAGTTCTCCCTGAGGTGCTGGTTAGTGAATGCTGAAAAGAGCAGTGCTTTGCTTTGTTTACAAATGGGAGATTATTTACCTGCATAATAAAAAGCTGTTTTACCAATGAGCATCTCTTCCCCTTGTTGAGCAACCACCTCATTTGGCTGAGACAAGCTGGAAAAAGAGAGTGCACGTTTAGCTTGACAGCTCAAAACCTTCCTGGTTTTGATGAACTCTTGTCTTTTAACAGCTGACTTCCATAAACTCTCATTTTTGAAGACATGGGTCTATGGAATCCCTGGTTTGAATAATTAAATTCTGTCAAAATCTTCCTCTGTAACTCCCAAGCAAGCACCGACCTCTGTAAATGGATTTTCATGGTTCTAAGTGGTTAAATGTGGCGTATTCCTGATCCCGAGGAGTAAGTTTTGAGACAGAAAACTGTAGTAGGAAAAAAAAAATGTTAGTAAATATTCCCATTGGCATGAAAAGGAGAACATCTGCTGAAGTCACGAGTGGTTTGTTGCCTGAGTTAGCAGCAGGACAGCCTACAGCTGATTAGCTCTGCCTTGATAAGAGAACAGGAGTGCGGTGGATAGAAATGTTTGTCATTTGAAGTTGCTTGAAATCACTCGAAAAGCATTAAAAACATGATACTTCCCTTCTCTCTAAGTCTTTCCTTGATATCCTTAGAAACTGCTGTAATGGTTGTGTAACAATTAGTGCGTATCCGAAGGGCAATGGAAGTGCATGAAATGTCCTGATTTGCTCTTGTCATCATGAGAGTATTTAAGCAAGCATTTGTCTGTTCCTACCCAGAAATACAGACAAGCACATGCCAAACACCGAGCACATCTTCCAAAATCAGGTTGAAACGTGTATTTAGGGTTTCCCATGTCTGCTGAGGGAGATTAGCCAGAATATACAACTGGCATTCTTTTAAGCCCGTTTTGTGGGTCTAGTCCTCAGAGCTGTGATGAATTTTGGACCACAGGCTCCAAACTTGCCTGTTTTTTTTATCCTACCTGCACTTTGTGCACGGATATGTCTGATTTCAAACAGATCCAGCAATTCAAACACCTCTGAATCTCAGCTATCCTACAGTGAGGTTTGGTGTAAGGTGAGATAATTACGGATGCCAACATAATTAACCTTGGATGTCTGTTATGTTAATTCTTAAAGACAGATGCTCTAACGCATGGAGATTGGAATAACCTCCCCTATGGGGTTGTTCTTCTTGATTCTCCACAGTCTAATCCAGGGGAGGAGTTTTGTCTGCGAGGGCGATCGTGATAAATTGACCATTGACTCGAGGAAGAAATTTTTCACAATGAGGTTGGTGAGATTCTGGCCCAGGTTATCCAGAGAGGTGGTAGAAAAACCATCCCTAGAAAAAACATCCCTAGAAACATTCCTGGGCTGGCTGGCTGGAGCTCTGAGCTACCTGATCTAATTGAAGATGTCCCTGCTTGTTGGAGGTGGGTTGGCCTAGCTGACCTTTAAAGATTTCTTCCAATCCAACCCATTCCATGATTGTGTGACTTTGGTTGTTCTTGTGAGGTCTGTATGAAAGATTTCTATCCTCTCTGAAATGAAATCAAGTCTGGGCAATCCATAAGGTCTTGATACAGGCATGTTTAGTAAATACTCATAGAGCAGTTCAAGCCTTTGACCACTGGTAGAGCACATTGTTTTTGTTACTGTCCCAAACAGCACGTCCCTCGACTCTGCCTATCTGAATGTTTCTTGGGTGGGAAAAGGAGAGGACCTTCCATTGCTATGGGGTGGGATGGTGACCCAAGCTGCAACTGGAGGTCCCTTCCTGGCTTTGCTGAAGGTGCGTGGGGAGAGAATCTACCTGGGTCTATGTAGCTGGAGGACGGCAACTTTCTCAGCCTGAAGCTACTTCCCTCTCTGCCTTCAGGATCCTGGCTTTAACAGGCCACGAGGATTTAGTTGCCTGATATTCTACAAATGAGCCTGTGCTGGCTAGACGGGAAAAAGAAAGTTTGATATCCCTGCCTTAGGCAGTTTTGCAGGTGACTTAGGGCAGGTTTTTTTACTCTGATACCGTAATTTCTATTTTGTGTGAGATGCTTCATTTTAACATAATTCTTGTGGGAGTTAAATGCTAAATCCCTCCGAGAGGAATACATATTTTTTTAAATGACACTTATTTTTATATGTATAATTAATCTATGCAAACAGCACCCGTGTTTGAACAAGGTAAGTTACACACTTGCTTTTTGGTGGTGATGTGGAGGGGTGGCTGTGTGGTGGTGCAGCTGCTCTGAGGTGTGCATGGGAACGAGCACAGCTCTGGGGGGGAGGAGGAGGAGGGTGACCACCCAGACTTCAGCACAGGGCTTCAGAGGAGATTAAGCAAAACGTCTTTGATACTCGGGTAGAAATTCTTGGGCCAGTTTACGTGCATCACGAAGCCAATTCTATTTGTGCTGCTTGTCTCTGGTAAATGAGTGCCAGTGGAGCAATGTGACCAACCTAGACGATAGCTGTAGAGTCACTGATGGAAGGGGTGGTCTTGGGAGGTCACGATTATGTCTAATACTCATGACAGGCCAAGTACAGCCGAGTTCTTAAACCATTGTGTAACTGTCATTATGCATGAAACCTGAGGAGGAGATGAATTAACCACTGAAATCACAACATGCTTATTACAAATCACAAGTTTATCAGAAGAATAAAGAAAAACACTCCAGCTTTTGCTCCAGGAAATTTAGATAAAGTATTATTTAATGTTTGCTAGGTAATCATTTTTGCTTGTGTACTAATTAAGAATTATTTTCTTCAACATGAGAAAGGGGAAGACAGGGAAGATGACTCCTCTTTTTTTTTGATAGGAAGAAACTTGCAACAAATGACTCCATGGTAATTTGCTTATAATGGAAAAGGAACAGATTTATTTCCTTATCAGTCATTAATTTAAAAAGAAAAAAAAAGTATTTTATCTTGGAGTGCAAGAATCCTAATAAAATTTGACACGAAGTATTTCTATTTAAATGGCTTATTATTTTAAAGGGCACAATAATCTTACATCAGGAGATTTGAATGTATTTTACACCTCTTCCAGATCTGTGTCTAACTCAAGCTTTTAATGACTTATTATCCTTGAAGGACATGAAGAGCTACTGGAGAAATATATTCATATTCACAGGGAAAAAAAAATACCTGCTTTATTATAACTTTATATTGTGTGAAGCTTAACAAGCTGGTTTATCAAGGCCAGCTGATAAAACATTTCTGATAAGAAGGGGGAAAAGAGTTACTGAAGAAGTATGGAAGCCAAAACCAAAATGGGAACAAGATGTCAAAGCATTCCACCCAAAAAGAGTTTAGGAAGTCAGACTTTGAGAGTATTAGAGCATAGAAAACTATGGTTGAGAAGAATTTAGTTGAAAGAAGTAGCAGTGGAATTCAGGCAGCCAGGCTTGTAGAGAGGCCAAATGCAGTTGCTGCTGCGCATCTTTTCCAGGTGTTTTATCCCAGCTGTAGTTGGGAGTCGCTTCTTTGTCCCAGTTTCCTCAGCTCATGCTCAGCTGAAACTCCTGAAGGTCATCTTATTTATTTATGTTTAATTTTCTTTTAAAGGACGAAACCTAGACATCTAGACAGTGAAAATGTAATTAATTAGAGATACAGCTTTGGCGGGACTTAACTCATCAAGGTAAAATTTTAGACATCACAGTTAAGAAATTGAGGGACGTGCCTTCCTGGTATCTCCATCAATATTGATAAGATACTTGAAGGGTACCAAATGTCTCTTGCGTTCAGGCATGACAAAGAAAGATTTACCATTCAATTTGATCGTACTTGGGGATTTTTCTTTGCAATTTGATGAAGGCAGTAGGTGTTAATTAGATGGCAGTAAAAATACGGGCGCAGAATTACGCAGTTCACGCAGAGCAACTCTCAGCCATTGCCACTGACGTAAGTAATTTTCATTTGCACTCTCTCTGTGCTGGTCTTTGGATTCGATATTGAGTTTGGAATCGCAACATAAAAAGGAATGAAATATTTTTCACTACGTGTTTGGGTTTGGTTTTCTTTCTCTTGTTGCTGTTCACTCTTTGCAAGTTTTTAATTGTACGAGATGCTGTAGATGGAGTTTTTCTTCCTAGCACTGCTGTCCTATTTTCCCATGCTATCCCCTGGGGATCTAACATGAGTTTAAGTAAGTCCATTTTTTTTTTTCTCGACTGACAGAACAAATGTTCAGACGCTTAAAAATTTAAAGAGCAAAATGTAGGGATGGGTAAATCAGTTTAGAAGAGGAAATTCCTATCCCAATCAAATAGCCTTCTTTTTGTTGTTTGTGTGCTTGCTTCTGGGTTTGTTTGCTTTTAATTTCCTATAATGAAGTTACATTTTTAAGAGTTAAGCATTCCTGACATCCCTCATTCTAGCTAAGAGGAAAGACCTCCATGTATCATCGAGGACTTGTAACCGGTAGGAAGAATTGTGTGTGAATTTTGGCAGTGAATGCACTTCTGGGCGTAAGACCTTTTGTGTGAAAAGTATTTTTGTGGCACGCAGTTCTATGCTCATTAATATTACTCTGAGGGAACAGAGTTGCTCTGTGTATGTTAAAGACTCTTCTCCTTTTCAAGGATGTTTCTTGTTTAAAAAGAGGGGGGAAAAAAAAAGTTTCTTTTTTACTTCCATAGTAAAAAGTTTTGTAATGATCCAAAGCACTTCAGAAAGTGTCAAAGTGAGTCGCTGAAGTTATTTATATGTATCTTCTGTTTTATTTACTTTTAAATGGCTTATATGTAAAAAAATATAGTGAGAGTCATTGTTAAAGTTCAGGTTGATGCCTTCAAGTGTTCTAAAATCCATACTCTTGCATGGAGTAACTTGACATTTGCACCAAGTGGCATTATTGATTCAAAATTGGTGATGCTTGGGGATATAAAGAGTCAAAGATGTGGGATGGAATACTGGCCCTAACTTTGGTGTATCCATCAAGGACTCAAACTATGCTTCTCATGTCTCCCAGTGGCTTGGCAGCGATCCTGGGTGGAAATGAGTGTTTGCCAAAGAGCGGCGGCAGAGATTCAGCCCATGCCATGACAAACTGCACGGGGTTTGGGGTTACCCAGCGAGCCCTAATGCAGGGGAGTGATGCCCAGGGAAGATGCTGAGGAACAGCAGCAGCACACGCACAGCTGGAGCGTGTGAGACCAGCAAGTCCAATGCACTGCCTGTGTGTTCCCTATTGCATCTTTGTCCACATCTTCATCCAGGATTTCCCCCTCAGCTTGAGATTTGTGGTCTGTAAACCCACCCCACGCTTGGATCTCCTGGGTCCTACCGGCTGTTTCTCTAGGAAAGCAATGTGGCGGTGGAAGTTTCGCCCCGGCTGTGATGTTCACCTCTTCTAGCTGCAGAGTTTGTTGTTGGGTGGTTGGGCTGCTTTCTTGACTAAGACACCTGCCAGGGAAATTCTGAAGCTGGGCAAACAAAAGAAAGCAAAACCAAGCAACAA